>JANHAO010002574.1:0-28372 GCA_026873985.1 Saraca asoca
TCTTATTTTTCCAGGCTACTGGTGGAAAAAATAAGAAGGGTAGGGCATTTGGCTTCGGATCAAAGGTGGCCCACTATGCACCCTCAGGTCGTGGGTCTGCGTCTAGTTCACAGACATCTGCCCCGCAACATGACTCTTCAATCCACTCTCAGCTGCAGGATCATATGAGGCAGTTAGAGGCCCAGGTGTTAGAGTCTCAGCAGACCATCTCTCAAGCCGTCTCTCTTCTGATGAATGAGATGACTGCAATTAAGCGGCATCTTTTCATGACTGGCCAGGGTCCTTCCGTTCCTTCGCATTCCTTTCAGACTCCTTTAGTTTCAGCCCCTACCATTGATCAGGATGAGGAGCAGGAGGCAGATGATGCTGACGCTACCGCCTTAGGGGACGATTGATTATTCTTATATTTATATTACTTGTTATTATGGATATTGTTACAATTAAAATTTTTAATATTATATATTATATACATTTCTTTATATTGCATACTATTTATTGTTTACAATTATTTTTTTATTTCATTTGCTGTTTTATTAAATTGGGTAGTATATAAAATTAAAAAAATTATTAAAATTTTTTTGATTTTCAATGGTTCCAACGGATATTCACCAATTGAAAATTTTCTTTAAACTATGAAAAAAAATAAAATAAAATTTCAATGAATTAATCCATTGGAATCCAATTTCCAATGGATTATATCGATCGTGAATTTCGTTGAAATTATTATTCCAACGGAATATCCTGTTGGAATTTCTGTTGGAGTTAGATGTCTGCGACAAATCCCCAATTGGTATTCCAACGGTATTTGTCCGTTGGATTTTCCGTTGGAGATGAAAAATCCATTGGAATTGGAAATTCCAACGAGGGATTTTTCAACGGACGTAATCCGTTGGAATTTTAGTTTCCAACGGATTTTATCTAAAATTCCAATGGATTTGTTCCATTGGAATTTTGCAAAATTCTTGTAGTGATACTATAATTAAGTAGTATGTTGTAGATTTCATTATAATTGAACTAAACAACAACATATGACAATGAAAAGTTATTATAACAATATTAGTCATTCATATGTACTCTCACTGACCCAAGACATCGCAAGGCTGAACTAACCCCAATTGAGTTGATAATGCTCTAAATAGTAAAAAGCCTACTTATAAATGGGTATATATGTCATAACTATCAACATAATATAATTATCATATACACACTCTTACTAATATAATATATCGTAAGGAAAAACAACCTTATTTGAGTTAACATTATTCAAAATGGTAAAAGTCTTTTAATAGTGGAGTTTCATAGTCATTTAAGATGAGTATAAAACTTATTTAATTTTCTCTCAAACAAAATCAATACATATAAGAGAAACAAGTAATAACAGAGGTGTTACAACATAAACATGTGGCGATAGGCTTTCAAGCACTAATACATAAATCAAATTGTTACTCCACAGAAAAATATCAAACTCTAATATCCTTTTTGAGGTAAGTATGAATGTTTGTTTGATATTAATTACAAAATAACACCTCTTACTATTGCAACCACATATTCATAAAAGATTGATAATTGACAGTTTAAACATAGCTATTTCACTATATGAGGTGAACTAACTACAATGAGTGAATATAATGTCTTGCAAAGGTCAATATGAATGTCTATTTAACATTATTAATAAAATAATATCTCATATTGTCACGAACACATGTCCACAAAGGATCATTAATTTATAGGTTAAACACAATTAGGATTTCTCCTTTTAATTGGAGACTTAACCATCATTTCAAAACAACTTAAGTATAAATAAAATATATAAGAGCATAAACATATATATGATTCTTAAGTACATAATTATGTCATTAACAGCAGAAATACAATCACACTTTATTATTTTACTATCATTATGAGGACATAACAATAACTAAGTCTCCACCCCTTATGTTAAAAAAAAAAATGGAATATGATTTTTTTATTTGATAAAAGCAAAAGTTGATTATAATAAGATTCACAATATTTGATTCATGCCAAATAATTAGGCATATTACCCAATCCAAAAAAAAAATCCAAAATTTGTCTCACACAAATAAGGGTCGCATTCCTTAGAAAGGAAATCATATTATTTTGAGTGTTTTTTCTTATTTTAAGAATTTCATAACTATATCAAATAATGTCATATTGACAGGGCATGTATATTATTTATGTAATTCGTAAATCACAATATATATAATTAGAATATTTTTTCGATATATAAAATAATTTTCACTTTAGTTTATCATAATTGGTTCCATCATATGTGGATGCAAAATTAAAGAAAATTCACATATATTGGATCGTCATTACATATTTATCAAAATCACTTGTCAAGTTCAGCAAAACAATCAAGAGACATGAATTCAAGAAATTTTAAATATCAATGTTAATTATGTCAAATTTATGTAACTTAAAAAATACATTCATTTTGAAAACTTGACAAAATAACACTTTTTTTCTTAAAAAACTAAATATTTGTGATTATAAACTAACATCATTAACATGAAAATGTCACATATCAACCACTCAAACAATATTTTTAAACAAGGACTATCATACATAAGAAATTGATTATAATTAGTTTCACGATAAATGAATACAAAATCATAAATATTGATTATATAATCGGTTTATGTTAGCCAAAAATAATTTTAGAGACTCTCAATTCTTATAATTGGTCCCATAAAAAATAATAACAGAAAAAATGCAAAAGAGCTAGAGGAATTTTCATCAAAATATATTCGTAATGAATATTCATTATGTATATAAATGCTCTTCAAACAAAAAATTGTTCATTTAATTACCATAAAATATAAATGATCTTATGACAAGTGAGCTTTTAATTGCATGACCATAGTATAAACAGTCAATAGCTTTTTAAACAACAATATAATTACATAAATAAATTATCTTAGTAAATAAATAGTAACAAAGCTAAGAATATGATAAATATGCTGTGTATTAGCATATAAGAATCTAGTATAAAAATTTCAATAGAAAATTCGAAGAGTATGATAGATAGATCCTCAATCACACAAAACCTATATCATAAAATTTTAACAATAATTGCATAGAATAAAAAATAATACCTAGAGATTTTCTCCCTTTTAAAGTTAGAATACGTCATAATACGTCATATGATACTTCACAACCATCAAGTGTGGAGCTCCTTAACAACTTACTTAGATGTCTATCCATGCACTCAATTTGAGCTCTTCAAAAATTATTTTGCACACAATTTTCATCTTACATTAAATCATAAGATGTAACGTTAGAATGTCATATATCGTTGCTTGCTCAAAATATATATATATATATATAATTGACAATTTAATTTACTCAATATTTTATTTGATTGAATTTAATATTAATATAATTTCAATCACATGAAAATAACCAATTATAGTTGAGCAAAAAATTATCACATAAATATGCAAATTATGCTTACCCAAAAAATTCCCATAAAATATCAAACACAATTTAATATAAAAAAAAACATGAAATCATAATCACTAAAAAATAGGAGAAAAATTAGTATCATGGGATACTAATTTTAAAATTGCGCAAGTTATAAATGCCAAATTATGACACAAAATATTTCACACAAATTATGCCACTAAGGAGTAAGGTTCCAACTTTCCTTGTGTTGACAAGTAAGAAACCAAAAGCAAAGGTGAACAAAAGAGATTCCAAAACTTTGGCTTTCACGAAGTGTTACATGGTGTAGTGGAATGGCTCATTATTTAGCGTTAGCATGCACAAGGCTGCAGTGGATATCAACCGAAGAAAAAAGCATAGCATCTTTACTTGACCCAAGACGTCTGAACAATATGTTTTTTTTTTTAAATTTTTTCATTTCACCTATAAATTTCCAGATTTCAACGTTATGATTTAAAGTAAATTATTCCCACATATTTATTTCATAAAACAAACATGAAAACACAAGGTCCATCATTAAATCATGCATTAAAATAGAATTGTTAAAGCTGATTGGCCTGTTGAACAATGGCCAAATGACCAAGCCATTCACAGTACGCATAAATTTGTATAGTGGCGTGAAATCATAAATAAAAGAAAAAAACTGCACAAAAGAGATTTATAAGCTCCACAGACCGAACATAGCGCTCTGCCTTTCTAACCAAATCAAACAACTTCTTTGAAATTATACATATTGAATGGTCCTAAATATTTAGGAGTCATAATCAATAGCCCACCAATATATCTTTGCCTGAAGGACCCAATGAACTAAAATTAAATAAAAAATCATATGAGGATCGAACAGGGACACACATGACATTTACGATTCTTCTTGAAATTCTTGTAAATACAACATTAAAAGAAAACAATCAAACATATTCAAAAGAACTTAGGTGCCATCCCAACAACCAAAACAACTATTTGTTTTTTAGGAGAAAAAAAAAGAAAAAAAGAAAAAAAGGATGAGTTGTTCAAAAAGTAACTTCAATTAAGAACACACAAATTCATCACAAAAAATAATATACAACAATAGAATATGCTTAACAAGATTATGATATTACTTGTTGAAAATAATTGAATCATAACGGCATTTATCTAATCACATCATACAATATATATATATATATATATATAAAATAACAAATTTGACAATTGATTAGGTATTTAGTGAAAATCTAATATTTATAATCATTATTCATGATCCCAATAAAAGAAAAGAAAAAAGAAACAAAAGAGAAGAGATGAACTCCTCTATCTCTTATGATTGGTTATGTTAATGCAGAATATTATTCCAATAATTTTTACCTGGTTAACGGGATCAGTCAATAAAAAAGAAATAAGGAGATGGGATGAAGAATGAGATATCTAATTCATCACGGTCAGAAAACAAGCCGGTTGATTGTTTACCAGAATTCCTACAACTAGGGCTTCATGAGAGGGGCATCCCCAATCTTTTCAAGATGTATAAAATTGTATTATGATGGACAACTTCAGTTGTCTAGGATGGAAGTAACGTACAAAATGACCAAACAAATATTTCATAACAAATAATAAACATTATAAAAGAACAAAGGATACAGTGTACAGCAATGTTATCTAGTGCATCTCATCTGGAGAAAAGAAAGCTATAGAATCAGGATCAATGGAGCCAGCAGGATGAATTGAGACGACAGCTCTGAAAATAGATGGAGACAGCAACACTATTACAGTAACCTTCTCCGCAGTAACAACTCCCAATGATCCTGGCCTTAGTTTATTTGGAGCATGAAAGTTATGTTCTTGAGGAGTTTCATTTGTTATGGAAGGCAATGATGAAGCTCTTTATCCAGTCCAGTCGTTCAAGAGTAGAAATTGTCGAATTTGGCACTTTCTTTTTCAGACGCCTTAAAACTCTTGTAGCATTTTAAGATTACTAAGTTCTTCATTAAGATCCACTATAATTTCTTCAAAACCACGATGTTTCTTTGAAGCTGACTCATCATCTTTAAGTCCATCATCAATATGAGGGGGAAAAACGCCTTTTCTGATCAGTGAAGGCTTTAAGGGCTAACCTAAATCAGCAGCACTGGGAAGGCAGTGCAGAGTTAAAATGAAAATACCCTTAAAAAACCTATCATGAACAAGTTAGCATATTTATTTATAGATTTGCATTGACAGAAGTGTGGGAAGCCAAAAGGTTGACAAGCAAATATGGCAAAGCCAACAATTTAAACCTAGCTATAATTGGAACTGAACTGATATGAAAATGAAACATGGTGAGAAAATAGGCAATTCTTACCACTTACAAATCCAAGACAGCCATAGTTGTACCTCTACTGTAAACTAGCATGCTGAAATTAGTGTCATTCTTTTTCTACACAGTTTTGGTATTGTTCTAAATCCATCACTGATCAAATTCTCACATAACCAAAGATGTATGCAACGTAATTTGAGGCTATATAAAATTGGAGCATTGAAGATATTCATCTATGTTTACAAAAAAAGAAAAAGAAAAGGGAACATTAACAAAGTCCAACCACATTGTCCTTTAGCATCATAATTACATCCAAATTTAATTTTATAGTTACTTTTCATTTGGAAAACGAGATAATAGAACATATGATCACTAATTTTGTTTACCTTATGATGATTAACAAATATGTGTTGTCATTTAATCATTTACACCAAAAGGGAAAAATTGAATTTCTAGTATAACTGATATAGAACCAGGCAAATGGAACGAACCCATCCCTATCAATAGCAGATGCGCCAACTTGTCCCGTAAGTTGCCATTTGCAAGCATATGTAACCACAGTGGCATCTGGACAAACCAATGGCATATGCAAGCCCCAGGAATTACTTCGAGATAGAAGCGATTCATTAAAAACCCCATACTTCTCTAGCTGCCTTCCTAGCAAAAAAATCACATCATCAAGTGTAAGCCCACATTTGCAAACAAACAACATTATAGAAAACCGAAAAGTATAAAATCCAAAGCTAGAAATCGAGGAACCAAAAATCAAATCAAATTAAAAATGTAGGCTTTTAGTAGAATTGCACACCAACGGCGCGAAGGTCTTGAAGATTCTTACGCATAGAAGCATCTTCTTTGATGAAGTAATGTAAAGGCTTGGAGATTTGATGAGGCTTTGAAGCAGTGAAGAGGGCTTTGAGAATACGGTCAGCACCAATTCTGATATCTACGACAATTCGGGCGGTTTGTCCCAGTCTATCCATTGCTAACGCCACCTGCTTCGGTGATGCCTCCGCCGTGGAGCCACCGGAGGAAACAGGATTACAACTTCGAGTTGCACTTGCCGCCGCCATTGTTGCCGTTTGAATTTGCTGCATTTGCTGGATTTTTCACTTTACACTATTGGAACCAGAAGGAAAAAACAGCTGGAACCTGACCTGTAATTCTATTCAATGGAAAGAGGGTGATTCACGTTCACTAGAAGTGAGAGATTCTTGTGCTCTTTTGGATGGAAGGAAGCAAAAGAAATGAAAATGGAAATGCAACTGAGATTTCATAAATTTGTTTGATAAGTGTTATGGGTATTTCTAGACCAAGGGAGGAATGGGCTGGCACAAACAGCTCACCCAGTGCGAGCTCAGACCTCCAAGCAAGTTCCCCCGAGGATGATTTTGGAATTCTGAATACAAGTCAGCACCTAGATGTATATATTTCCAATCTGACAAGTCAGTCCCCAAAATCGATATATTAGTTATCAACAGTCCGACAGTAATTTGTTCAGCATTTATTATTCATCCAATATTTATTGTCCCATACAACTGAGTAGACATATTTATAATTTATCAAATTACACTTAACCCTCGCTACTTCTAAGGAAAATCATTGTAACGGGGAGAGTGAGAAACATATGTATAAATTTTGTAAAATAATGAGAGAATATTTGTACTCCTGTTTTGTTCGTCTAAACATTAAAAACAACTGCACAAAAGTAAATACAATTACCATGGACATAGAGGTTACTCTGACTTTAGCCGAATCATGTCAAAAACCTTTAGTGTTCATCTTGTTCTTCTTTTTCCTTGCTGTCGCTATTCTCTTACTTTTTTTATGCCTTTTACAGCAGTTTGGATTTCAGAATTTTTCGTTGACCGATTATCAAAATCGGCCGTCAACAATAAGGTTAGTAACAAAATTACAATTTTATTCCATTTTTATGTGTGATGCTGTAACATTACAAAGAAAGTATATTAAATGATAATAATATTTTTATATAAAATAATTTATATCCATACAATTTAATAATATAAATTGATAAATTGAATATTTTAATATATAATTTAATATAATAAAAATATATTTATAAGGTAAATAATAAAAAATCATATTTTAAATTTACTATCAAAATTATTATTAAGAAATTTTTTAATAATAAGAGTATAATAAAATTTAATTCAACCATTTTTATTTTGAAATCTTTTGATTGACAAAAAGTTAAATGAAAAGTATAATTTCCTTGGAAGTGGCAGATTAGTATGTTGTTTGATTGACTATTAATTGACAAAAATGATGAAGTAAGACTTCCAAGAAGTTGTACTTCCCACAAATATGAGATGTTGCTTATTTATCCTCTTTAGTTAAGAAAAAGTTTTTGTGAGAACTTTTAATTTTCATTGTCAACCAAATAATCTTGAGCATTTTTCAGTAAGTTAAGAAAAAAATTTACTTCTTAAGAAGTTCAACTTTTCACAAGAATTTATTTCTTGTATGAATCTAATGACTCCTTTATATTAAATAATTTTATATAATAAATCATATTTATTTTATAAATAATACAAGAGTGTTTTATTTTGAATTCTATTATTAAAAATATAATTACCAAAATATTTTTATAGTAAAAGTATTTAACATTGCTTTATTATTTATTTATGTTATCAGTAAATAGGTTAGTTAAAGTAATAAGCCCATGATTAGATAAGTGATAAACCTATGTAGGATAAATAATAAGTCTAGGTAGGTTAATTAGGACTCTATTTCATATACATATCTTCAATATTAATATATATGCCTGACTCATTATTGAAAACGACTTTATAATATCTTCTCTCTTTCTTCTTCTTAACATGGTATCTAGAGTCCTCTAAATCCTAGATATTTTCTCACTTCCCAACCTAACTAAACAAAACTCATCCTTTCTCTTCCTTCTTCTTTTTCTTTCTTCTTTTGATGCCATGAGTCACGATGGTTTCTATCAACCAAAAATTTTTGGATTGCATATTTGGCGATAAGTATCCAACAACTAGATACAATATCTATGGTGGTTGGTAGTCATCAATTTTGGTAAAAAATTGGATCTGTCTAGAATCATGTGCACAGGAGTTCAAATCTATCTGGAAGGTTTCAAAGTGCGTAAGGCAGAGAAAAATAGATCTAGGTTGATAGGCCAGTAGATCAGTGCATGGTGGTGCATGAGAAACTTTCCAATGACACACTTCCTTCTATAGCTTCTTCGGCAGCTGAAACACCTCACCGTGGGTCAAATCTTCAGTTTGAAAAGTTTTGCTATAGTTTTGACAATGTTGTTTAGCAAACTGACATAACTCATAATTTAAAGTAGAAACAAAATTTAAACTAGGATAAAATTTCTTTAAAGATGCTAAACAAAGATTACCCAAACGACAATATAACTGATGTAAAGTGAGGGTAGCAGATGCATCAATTAACAGAGGAACTTTTTCATCAAGTACGTACAACCCACCAAATTCGTATCTCCTATCAAAAATCTTCTTTGTCAAAAGATCCTGAAAAACACAATAACCAAGAAAATAGATAATGCTATAATTATAGGTACATGTCAATTGGTTAATAGAAAGTAAATTGAATGGGAACTTGGGAAGATATAAAATATTAGATAAAGAAATATCAGGTGTGACATTAACTGTATCACTTCCAACAATAGAAGCAGTAGACCCATTAGCTAAAGTAATATAAGAAGCAAAGGAGTTGTGAAAAGAAGATAAGATACCTATATTACCTGTCATATGATCAATAGCACCTAAATCAATAACCCATCTAGTATTAGAACTAGAGAGACACGCACTAAGATTACTTGTTTGAACCATAGTAGCAGTGGACTGAATGGGTGATGATTGTTGAGAGGCTTGGAATTGAGGATATCAAGCATACTCCTCTTCAGATATGATTATTCCATAAGTAGGCTCAAACTCTAGTGCAGGAGTACTAGTTATAATACATGCAAATCAAGGTGGTACATTTTTTAACTTCAAACAATTTCTTTTGACATAACCAGTTCTTTGCAATAATAACAAATGTAAGCATTATTAAAATCATGTGCCCGTCCTATTCCTCCTCTACTACTATGATAACCCCATCTAGTATCGGATCCAATCAAAGCAGATGATTTACTAGGAGTTATAGATTAAAAAGGCATATCTTTGACTTTTCAAAGAACAAGATAAAACACATTTACCCCTATAAGTGGTCCAGAATTGGTCAAGATTTGTTGACAAGCAATGTTAAGTTCAAGAGGTAAAGTCATTAGAAAACATAAAGCTCCTAATTGTTCTTGTTGAGTCCCCATTGCCTCAATATCTGTAGTGATAGGAATAAGAACATTCCATTATTCAAAGAGATGATTAACATCAAAATATATTTGTGAAATATTTTTACTTTTTCTATCGAGCTAAAACAATGATACGCATGAGTTGTATATCTGATGTAAATTATCTTTTCCTAAGTACAGCTTCTTGAGGAAAATACATAAGTCCTTGACTATTTTGCAATAAACAGTATTATCCTTGACCTCACTTGCCAAGGTATTACACAAGAGGCTAAACAAAAATCGATCTTCCACTATCCATTTAACTTTGGTATCATATGTAGGAGGATCTGAAGTAAGGTGATCTACCTTTTCAATCTCCTCAAAGAAGTATTCAAAAGCTCTTCTCCAATTAAGATACTGGTAGCCTTGTGCATCCACTTTTGGTCGGTAATTCTAGCTGGCGTTGGGATCACATCTGAGAAGAAGGTTTTTCCTTATGATTTTTCTTCATCCTCAAAGCTTGGATTTTTATTTTTGGTACTCAAACATTATTTCTTCTCACTCCACATATTTTTGGCTGCAGATGTTTTGTTCATGATCATCGTCCTCAAATTTCTAAGTTAGAATCTCGATCTTTGAAATGTGTTTTACTTGGATATTCTTGAACTCAAAAGGGGTATCGATGTTATTCCCCTCAATTAGGTATTTATGTTGTTTATTCTGATATTAATTTCTTTGTGTCCATTCCATTTTTTGGATCTTATGAGTTTTCTTGCTTGATGTTAGATTTTGAATTTATTAATGAACATTTCCTTATGCATTCCACTCCTTAGGATTTTCAAATTTTTTCCACTAAAACGTGGACTTCTCCTTTCATTAAGTATGTTTACTCTAATAGAGTGTAGGTATCAAATGCAGTTTATCCTTCTACCATTACTGATATATCAAGTAGAGCACTTATTATAGATATCCCATCAGTTTCGTCTCCCCCACCAGCTTCTTCCTCACAGGATCTGCTTTCTGTGTCCTCTAATCTTGACTTACTTATTGCTCAATGAAAAGGTATTTGTAGTTGCACTCAAAAAGGTACCTATAATCATCCTTATCCAATTTCTACCTTTATGTCTTATTCATCTTTACCTATCTCATCATAATGCTTTATTGCCTCGATGGATTCTATTATTATTCCTAAATCAGTTTCAAAGGCATTTTCTTATGATGGATGGTGTGCTACTATAGAGGGAGAAATGATGACTCTTGAGGCCAATCAAACTTAGGATGTTGTGCCTTTATCACATGGTAAGCAACCTATTAAGTGTAAATAGGTGTTTATTATGAAAGTTAATCTAGATGGTTCTTTTGCTTGATTAAAAGCTCACTTAGTGTCAAAGGGGTATGCTCAAACTTATGGCATCAATTATTTCAAAACTTTTTCTCTTGTGACTAAAATTACTTCTGTTCATTTATTTATCTCTATTGTTGCCTCTCAAAACTGGGTTCTTCATCAGTTTGATGTGAAAAATGCTTTTCTACAAAGTGATCTACTTGAAGAAGTATATATCGAGCAACTACCTGGTTTTGTTGCTTAGGGAGAGTATAAAAAAGATAAAGTATGTAGGTTGAAAAAGTCTTTGTATGAATTAAAATAGTCTCTTCAGGCTTGATTTGGAAAAATTAGTGATGTGGTCATAGGATTTAGGATACAGAAAAGTGATCATGATCATTCTATTTTCTATAAACAATTAAATCCAGGTTATATTCTTCTAGCTATCTATGTGGATGATATTGTGATTACTAACAATGATAGTTTAAGTATTTCAACATTAAAAACTTTTCTCTAAACCAAATTTCAAACTAAAAACTTAAGAGCACTTCGATATTTCTTGGGTATTGATATTGTTCAAAATAAGCAAGAAATTTTCTTATCACTGAGAAAATATGTGCTTGATCTTTTGAATGAAACAGGTTTGCTTGGGACCGAACCATGTGATATCCTTATGATTCCAAATGTTAAGCTTGGATTAAAAGACAGAGAACTACTAGAAGAACCAGAACGATACGGATGGTTAATGGAAAAATTGAACTATCTTACTATGACTAGGTCTGACATTTCTTTCCTAGTTAGTGTAGAAAGTCTATTCATGAATTTTCCAAGAACCTTTCATTGGGATGCAATTATTCACATATTAAAATATTTGAAGAAGGCACTTGGGCATGGAATCTTATACAAGAATCATAGCCATTGTAGAGTAAAAAGCTTTTCTGATACAAAATAGGTAGGATTTCCTATGGGCTAAATATCTACTTTAGGATATTGTGTATTTATCGATTGAAATCTTGTGTCCTGAAAAATAAGAAACAAGCTTGTATCTCGGTCAAGTGCAAAATCTAAATATTAGGCTATGACTTATGTTACATCTGAGCTTGTGTGGATTTTTTACCTTCTTCATCAACTTAGGATTAAGTCTTCTAAAGGTATGTAGTTATGGTATGATAATTGAACTACCACTCATATTATTACAAAGCTAGTTTTTCATGAGCGAACAAAGCATATAGAGATTGATTGTCATTTTGTTAGATAAAAACTCTAGGAAAGAGTAATTGATATTAGGCATATTAGAACTAGGGATCAATTTGTTAACTTATTTACTAAGGCACTTCTAGAAAAATGGGTTGATGATATTTGTAATAAGGTGGGCATGTTTAATGTCTATATTCTAATAACTTGAGGGAGAGTGTTAGTGAATAGGTTAGTTAAAGTGATAAGCACATGATTAGATAAGTGATAAGTCTATGTAGAATAAGTAATAAGTCTAGATAGGTCAATTAGGACTCTATTTCATGTACATATCTTCAATATAAATATATATGCCTGGCTCATTGTAAAGCACGGCTTCATAATATCTTTTTTCTCTCCCTTTTAACACATATAAAGATAAATTTGAAATATATGAAAGATGTAATAGATAAAAATTCAAAAATATCAATCCATAAATAATGGGATGATCATTCTATTACTTTTGTGATAGAATGGAAATTCCATCATTTGATAGAAAGACTATTTGCTAGAAATAGGCATTCTTACTCTACAGTGCCAACTAAACAAGGTTTTTTGGCCATTTTCTTTCCCTTTTCCATTCACATTCCATTTTATTTCATTTCATTTAACCAAGTGTGTATTAAGTATATTTAGTTGTGTGCACTAAGCCACGTGGAAAAAGTATACATAATTTATTATTGCACTCTAATGCATTGTCTCTCTTCTATTTAATAATTTATTCTTTTCTAATTAATTTAGTATACACAATTTAAATACACTTCACGCTACTAAAAATCTCTCAGTTGGGCCCATCTAATCACTATATCCGTTTTTGTTTTTTTACTTAGTTTATTAATGACATAAAAAATTAATAACACAAGAAGAACTACTTTTTGTGAAATTTTCACTATTAGTTTAGAAAATAAAAAAAATCCTCACACATAGTAATGATAACCATATGTGTGCTGTAATATTTATATCTCAATGCCAACTTTGCTTATTATATAATTTTTTTCCTTTTTGTGGTGTATTTCATAATAAATATTTCTTTTTTCCTCTTTACAAAAAAAAAAAAAAGCAAGAGAAAATGAGTGATTTCTATGCAAGATTATGTATATTATAAAGCACCTATGATGGGATGTATGGAAATTCTATTTTGTGTAAAAATAATATAATGTTCATTATACGGAATATAAATTCAAATGGTTTAAACGATATTAAAATGTAGTAGTTTTGCTTAATCACAAAAAAGTTTTAATGGATCAAAAGTCCTTTGTCATGTTAATTTCACATCAGGTCAAATATTGCCATTTCAGATTTTTTCGTCATTATAACAAACTTTATTAACAGAAGTCCAACAATGCTTTTTTTTTTTTTTTTTGCTAGAAGATAAAATTAAACTAACTAAAAATTAAGGACCAAAGTTGAGATCAAAGTGAAAATTAGAGAACAAAAAATACATTTTAGAAAAAAAAATGTTATAATACAACTATTCCTCTTTATATTCCTTCGTGTATCTACTAATTTGAAGTTGAATAAGCTATAAATAGTAAAACTAATAATAGATATACGTTAATAGGATGCATAATACCCCATACAAGGATAAAATTGTTATAATATAATTACAAAATAAACATATAATCTAATCCCTACTTATGACATGTAACAATATAAACTATCAAAATCAAAATAGAAAGGTTCTCAGAATTATCTGGAAACGAAACTGATGAAGAAGCTATCTTAATCCTATGAATTGCAGAGAAGAAAAGGGGAAAAGCTATCCCTATTCCACCCAGAATAATATGTTCAGGTTAGATGGGAAAAACTGAACTTTTGAAGGTAGCTAGGAATAGAGGTCTCTCCTGTGAAAATATAGAAGATGGGACAAGCCTACTCATCATGACAAGCTCAATCACAGGGCCCAATATCCACTAACCTCATTACAATTATCACAAATAAATTGGACTTAATAATTATAGGCTCTAAAAGTGACATCCAATTAATCTGAGATATTATATAATTATATCAGTCCACAAAAAATTCCAACAAAAATTAGATTGAGATTTAATTAATATTTATGTAAATAAGACTAAAGTAAATTTTGGATTGAGTATTTTTTTTTAATTTCTTTCCCAACTTAAAAATATTATATTTTAAACTATTGAAATATAAAAAAAAATTAAACTCTCAACAAGAAAATACACAAAAATCCTTTTATTTTTTTAGAAAATTGAGACGCTCCCAAATATTAATTTCAATTATTTTATAATTAATAATAATAATTTATAATTTAATTATATTATACAAGAGTGTGTGTATATTTATTTACTGAAAATTAAAAGTTTTGTTTTGCTTCATGTGATGCAGAGTTGTCACAGCACTATTCCATATTGATAACATTTTCCTTAACCGCACCTACACCCTCCGCCGCCGCTGCAACCTCTCCACTGCCTACAAAAACCACAAAGGCTGGTTGGTTCTCTCCAATCATGAACTATAGGTAGTTTTACATACCCTTTCTTTGCATGTCTATCATTTTTGCTTTCACTGCCTTCAAGTATCATTAAGACTAATATGAGCTAGATTCCATCGTAGCTTGCTCCTAATCACTCTCTTCTGAAAGTATTTTCATTGTACTCAATTTACTTTACATATTATAAATTGACTTGGTGGTTTTCTTTGTTAATTATTTTAGTCTTATCAGCATACACTGAGGGGAAAATATGACTTGTTTTAAAGCTTCCTCGAACAAAAAACATGACATGGATTTTAAGTTGAACTATGCATTTTGTCACTCTTTTCATCTACTATGCACAACTTTTGAAACACTATTTGTCGCTCAAATTTTCAAAAAATAAAGCAAAAGATTGGGAGGAAACTGTCACTGCTTAAGAATTCCACCAATACCAAAATTAAATCCAAAGGTACCATCTTTCTTCTGTACAATGTTTTGTTGATGACACGATCTGTCATAGTATATTTATTGAACAACATTTATCACAATAATCATTCTTTTGAAGCAGAGTGTGGCATCCGAGAAGACATGTTTCGTTGTGAACAGGAAAGGCTTAACTTTGAAAGAACTCCTTCAACAAACATCTCATCACAACCCAAAAGTTCGTAGAAGTATTTTCTTTTTCATTGACAATGTAATGTCTCTATGAAATTTTGCCTATGAAAGTGCATGGCAGCAATGCTAATAGGGCTTTGCCAAATAACTAGTGTAGTTATTAATCCAGATTCAAGGTAACGACAATTATAGCCAGCTTCTGTCACTGCCATTTGCATCTCTATAAAGGTCTAGAATTCTCCTTGTCAGTTAATTAAGTGATTGGCTTATATGGCTATATGGCCTAAGATGCTAGAAGCATCAAGCATCTACCTTTATCTTCTAGAGTTGGTGATGTACGTCAACACTCTTCCAAAGTAATGACTCTCTTATGTAATCCAAATTAACCTCGTAATTTTGAAAATGTGGTTCTGGCCAACCCTTTTTTCAACATGTCTATTATTTGCTCATCAATTTTGACTTGCTTCATTTCTATCCTTCCATTCAATACCTTTTCTCTTATGAAGTGGTACTGCATCTTGATGTGTTTTGTCCTTGCATGAAATACTGGATTCTCCTTCAAATATATTACAAACTAATTATAAAAATGCAACGGAACTGTATCACTAGTTGGTTGATGTAAATTCTTTATTAACTGCATCAACCATGTGCATTTTTGTGCCACTATAACTGCTGCCTAGTACTCTACTCCTACCATTAATAATAACACTGCCTTTTCTAAAAACTTCTATCATATTGTTGGAAGCTTCTACACTATAAGCTTCTAGAATTGTGTGACAAGACAAGGGAAAGAATTAGAAGACTTCCTCACCACTTATTATACATCCTAGTTGGAAAACTCTAATGGAGGCTCTTATGTCGATAGCTACATGCCGACCTTATGCACCTATAAATAGGAGCTAGTGCTCCGTGGACTTTGCTCTCAAATCCCCTTGGTTGCTCTATATATATAGATACCTCTATCGATTTCTCCATGTAAGAATGAATTTTTCTTGTCCATTTGCCATAACTTCCAAGACTTGCTTGCTTCTAAGGCTAAGAGAGCATATACGGTAATGATTTTCATAACCAGACTAAATGTCTCATAATAATCCAACCCATCCTGTTACAAAAACCCTTGTGCAACCAAGTGAACTTTTGGATCTTTCCACCATTTTATCTAGACAAGTCTTCATTTTGTTAACCCATTTGCAAGATATGGGTTTAACATCTCTAAGCTTTGATACCAATTCCCAAGTATGAATCAATTCCAGCGGCAAGATCTCCTTCTTCATCACCTTGTTCTATCCTCTTTCTATGAGGCTCCTTCATATGATGTGGGTTCATCTTCATCTTTGATTTTTGTAGCATTTATGTACTCTTTTCATTTTTTGCATGCTCCCCCATTACTTTTTGCACCTTGGCTTCACTCTTTTCACCACTTCCACTAAGTGGCTATGCTTGATATTATAACTTCTGGTGCTACATCATCGAGGTCAAACTCTTCCTTAACCATCCCAAATGATGCATTAACATCCTAATTTTCTTTACTATCACAATGTTCTCTTTGTTGACCACTAGATATGACAACATTGCTTTCTGCTATCTTTTTCTTCTAGACCAACATTTTCTAGGAAAACGTCCTTTCTTTCTATAATTTTAACATATTAGATCTCGTTTCTTATCACTTCCTTGATGAGCTACTCTAGGTTAAGACTTATTTTATTTCTCCCATTTATTTTTATTTCTTCTTGAGTTTCCTTTCATCTCGTTGCTAAGAAGTGCTTCCTCTTCACTCTTGACAGAGATTCCAACCAATCGTTTTGCTAAAGCCTCTTAATCAGTAAATAAATTTTCTAATTCTATAAGTGGAGGTTGTATTAGCCAACCTTGTATAGCAAAATAAAGCTTCTATACTTCGACCTCAACCCATGTATAATAATTCTTTTCATACGTTTTTTAGGAATATTGCATTCAGAATCTAAGTCAATGATTTCTCAGCATAAAAGTTATACCTTGTTGAAGTATTAATTGATTGTCATGTCTCCTTGCATGAACAATAGCAACTCGTTCTCTAGCAGTTGTAGCCATGTACCATTCTCTTCAAAAAGAGTGTCATGGGCCCATGAAGGTGTCCTAAACTTTGTTGATGGGATCGCCTATGTGCTCCAACATTCCTTCTTCCATAGTGGTCTTGATCATAAACATAACTTTTCTCGCTTTTGTCTTCCACTTGCATAAGGCCATCACATCGTTGTAGGAGGTGGTGTGGCCTTAGTACCACCCACAACATCCGACAAATTTTGACCTTGAAAATATTACTCCATACATGTTTACCATATGTTATAATTCTACCCATTGAGTATTTTAATTCCACCAACCATTTAAATCTATGCCATTGTGATTTGTTGAAATTTTTACACTACCCTGTTACTTGGTCCTAAACCAGTAATGTCATAGTCCTTAATTGCACTTTGTGTAGAAAAGCTCCCCCCACAACTAATAGGCTTTCACCATTCCTCAAAACCACCGTTGGATCATCTCACTTTAATACCAGATTATGGGGAAAAATGGCACCAACATGTGATAAATAAACTAATTTTTATTAACAAGACCATTTACTTAGCTAATAATGTTTACACTCTTACACACCAAAGGACTCTCACGAAAATACCTTACTACAACACTCTTACACTTTGTCTCACTCTCCCTCTTTCCTCATGGCACATAGACACTTGAGCACTCCACACTACACTACCTTAACACTTGTTTCATCACTTCGCTCCATATAAACACAAATTGCCCCATACACCTATTTATAGCTACAATAAGTCGGCATATAGCTACAAACTCAAAAATTCTTCATTAGTTTAGAGTTTTCAATCATAATGGATAAGTCTACCAACTTGCCATTATAATATTTAATATAATATAGAAACTTCATAATTGCATCTACTCCAGATTGCTACAACTTTCACACTCAACGACTTAGCTTAGGAGCTTTAGAGAATGTGGCAAAATATTCTAGAAACTTTCTCTTTTTTTGTTGCAAATTATTGATCTAAGACAAGCTTTACCTTGATGCAAGCAATTAAAAATATTTAGACCTCTAGGATGCTTTAATTTCATGGATTAAAGAGCTCCTTTTGTTACTGATCCAGCTAGGAGATAAACACCCTCTTTGCTCTCATGTGACATCTTTCATTTTCGTAGTCGGTCCTTCTCTGAAAAAATTGGTAACGATAAATGTGTTTTTGCATTTGTGATCTTGATTTTCCATATATGTGTATCCTTTTTCCTTAACTCTTTAATGTTGCTCTGGTTTTGTTGCAACTTTAACTTCACATTGTACAATGTGCTTTGTTGAATTTATTCGCTTGTTTGTATTTATAAAGACATACAATGCTTATAGAAAGAGTTTTACCACAAATGTGAAAGAGGTAAACCTGAGCACACTGTTGTGAGAATAATGTCAATACTTCACCATCTGCAACGAGTTGTTCCTTGTCCCTAATGTTTCTTTATTATCTTGCAGGAAATGCACGTATTAAAATTGCTTACCACTTAAGGTTTTTTGTTACTCTACTGTTACAGTTCAATGTTTTTTATGAAAGGTTATAACGTGGCCCAAAATAATTGATCGGCCCATAACAAATCAATTTCAGTCCTATAAATCTGACCGGCTCAAAATAAGGAAAGTCCAGTAGAGTCAATTAATCCATAGACCATCAACTTAACCCCCAAATATTAGCATGTGTGTCACTTTTCTACATAAATTAAGATATACACTCTTTATAAAAGATCTTTCACTCCCTTTCTACATTCTCCCACGAGATTATTAACTTAATTATCGAAATACTATCTAAAACCTTGACTCGGTCCACTTACTTTTTCATGTTATTAAGCCTTAAAGATCAAGATTTGCCATTCACACCATTTGTAGGCTCATCCCTAATTCTTTACTATGAAATCAGAACTATGGTGAAAAAAAAAAAAAATTCTCCGATTTTTTCAATTTCTTAGATAAACCAGATTGAAATCCCTTCAATTTATTGGTTTCTACAGTAATTTCTTCATCAAATTCTAGAATTTTTCGAATCACGAGTTTCAGGAGTTTCAATTTTGAACTGATAGAGACCACGTGAAGGATTTTCTGGATCATCCTCCAACAATCTTCAACATGTTTCTACTCATGAACGGCAATGGCGATAGGTACAAAATCAAGCATTTGAAGCTTCATTTATCATCAAGAATGAATGAAGATTCTTTGGATTTAGTGATGAAGGCGCAATGCGCAGATTGGATTCTTTCGCTGTTTTCAGAGGTTGAGCACGTCACCGATGATCAGAGAAGGCATTGCTACTATTGATGAATATTCCGTTCTCACGATGGTTGGAAATGAATTCGCCACCGTTTATGAATCCTATCTCTGAGTGGCCCATCCAGATCAGGTGTGGGAGCAAGCTTTAGCTGCAAATCTGATAAAATTTAAAGAACAAATTCATCAAATAATTGCTTATAGTTCAATTTTCTGATTTTAAGTAAAAGATTCAACAATGTTGACAGGCCGAACGACTCTGATCTTTTTCGAGGAGAACAAACTTGAGGTTCAAGTTAAAAACCAAAACAAAGTAATTCAACTTTTGCCTTCAGCACTATCATTTTAGGTAGCGGCACTGCTGCATAATTCAAAAGATATTTTCAAATAAGCTAATCAATTGGATCTAAGAATCTATAAATTCAAGCGACAATTATCAAAAGATCTTCCATAGAGCAAATAGCTTTTAATTTTTACAAAATGCCTTTAAAGGTAAAATTTTTTAAATCCTAAATCTAAACTTATTATGCATAAAATTCCGTTAAATATCTTGTTGTCAATTTGACTGCACTTGTGGCTTATTTTTTTTGTGATATTTTTCCTATTGGCTGCCAAATACCATTTGAAATCACTGTTGGATATAAATAATTTAAGTCACACACATAATTTTTGATAAAATGCTTGACTAGATTACCTACTATATTATTGTTCACGAGCTTATTTTTTTGACAATGGGAAACATCTTAGCTGCTGTTTGATTGAGTATATACTCTATAGAATGGGCTTGTCTTTATAGTTCAAGTACTAATAGCATACATGGATTTGATTTATCATTGGAGTGATTTGAAACTTCATATAGTTAAGTTAGTGGATAAGTAGACTTCACCACTCTCTATAACCCTGGTGCCTAAACCAAACCAGTTTGCATAGCCACTAGTGGAGAGCTGTAGTGAACTCCTGTGCCAAAGGGGAATACAAATGACAGAAAAATAGAACAACTATAATGTCTGTCATCATTTATTTATTTTTTCATTGCACAAGGCCCACAACGACTAGAGGATTAAATGAGTGACCAACTTGCATTTAGATATAGCATAAAATTGAGTATTGCAAAAAAAATGATTGTCATATCTATCTTTTCTAGCTTGAAGGCTGGCCAAGACAAAAAGTTTACAAGATTCCTGCATGTTCTTGTGCTGCCATGAGGTTTGGTTTTAAAGAATCCTTGTTGCACATATTTAAATTTATAATTCTTTCATCTCTATGCTTATGTATGAATATATAATCATTCATAAGACATTATTAAAGTGACTTCTCAACTTGGTAGAGTAGCATTGATATTAAGCCTAAGAATCCTGGATCTAGCATCAATTAGAAAGCTTATCATAGAAGATCAAATAATTTAGTCTTGCACTGCTATGAAATTGAATTGAAGAACTAATGATAATGGTGAATATCTGATCGGGCATATCCTAGAACCATAGGAAAGGTACAATTTAAATACAAGCATGATGGTACATTCTTGATAGGTAAATTCAGTTTGCATAAGATTGAGAATTTCTATATATGATTTAAATTCCGTTAGTATGTAGATATAGAAAAGCAGATAAAAAAATGAAAAGTAGATCAAAGTTTATCTTAACTGAAAGTGCTTCCTCAATTCTTTCTTGTCATTAATAGCCTTACTTATTTGTACTGAATATTGGTGATAAAAAGTCTGAAAAGTACAACATATAGGCAATTACTAATGTCCTGTTGTCCATGAATAGTTTATGAATCATGCATCTCCACTGACATATAAAAGCTTATTAGTTGTCAGGAAAGTATGCTTACATATAAGCCCTTATCTCAGTGGCCTAGTGAGCAAGATACTTAATAATTGAAAAAAAAAATTATAAACTCGGAGTGATTCACATGTTATAGTGATAAACAATGACTGTGAAGTCTGTGTTGCTGGATTACATGATTAGTAGCTTATCAGAATAGGTATTTGTTTAATCAACCTGCATATAAAGTGTACTAATATACTAAATAATGAAAATTCGAGCACCTGGGAAATAGGCTATTTGTCTTGTGAACGTTGCATACCCTCATGTCATATTAATATTAAGAGTTTTTCTACAAAAAGGTAACTGAGAATTATAGTGAAAAGTGAATTTCCTACGGAGTCTAAAATGATTACATCATTTTCTTATATTATCGAAATATACTTGTCATGTTATAGGTGTGTTTATTATCATTGCCATCCTTTGCCATTTTGACTTTCCATGATAAGCATTATTTATGTTTAAGATGAGTCGGCCACTTGTGATATGGTATACTTATTATCATTACCTCAATATTAAAATGGCTCTAATACCTTCTGTATTTTGCAGCTATATAAAATTGATAGAAGACACGTAAACATTGTTATTGTTAGGAGAAGAGACTAACTTATCTTGAAAATTATTTTCTATACATTACATAATAAGCACATATGATAATGATATTGCTTAAATGAATTGTACCATACTTATTACTAAAATTTATTATTAGAAATTAGTACAAGAAGACATATTCATGTATTTCTATACTAACTCATTTTTATCTTTGTATATAAGGGAACAAGAAACTTAGTAAGTTCAACGCTCATCCGAGAAAATATGGGTTGCTACATAGGTTGATCGGTCCATGAGCCCAGAAGACAATCAAAACTCCAATCCATAAGAAAGGCTTGACACTTACTGAAATTTACATGTCTAAAAGTGTGACATGTGATATTTCATACAAGGCTAACAAAAATAAAAGAGCAAAGAACCCACAATGACTAACAAAAACAAGTACATGTGGAAGCTGATCAATTGGCTATTGGTCATCTAAAAGTAAGGGATTTGTCCATAAAAATATAGAGGTATAATCTCTCAGTCCCAAATACACACTAATCTATGCTTCTCTTAAGTGACTACTAACTTAAATATTAGAACTTGCAAATCCATCTTTGTCATGCCTAGTTAGCTTTGTTCACTGTAAAATCTCTTAGCCATTCTTAATCGATTGGAACAATAAGAGCTCACACAAGCTAAAGAGCTAAAATAAAGAAGGAAAAGAAGACTTAGGATAATCACTTGTATATCTGACCGGTAAAGAAAGGAAAAGAAGTTAAATTAACAAAAAATTTAGAAAAATAAGTCATTAGCTTATAAATCAAACTCAAAAAGTTCCCACAGTACCAAAAACCAAAGCAACCCTCTTGGTATTGAAAATCTAAGCAGTTCCATTGGTATTAAAAACTTGAGCTACCCTTTCGATACTATAATAAAACCCAAAGTAATTCCTTTGGTACTAAAAACTCGAGTAACCACCTCAGTGCGATATAAAGTCCAATCAACTCCTTTAGTGCTAAAAGCTCAAGTAACTCTTTCAATACTAAAATCTTGAGTAGCTCCCTTGGTACTAGAAGTCTGAGCAGTTCCCTCAATGCCATAACAAGTTTGAGTAGTCTTCTTGACATTGAATCCAACCAAGTGGCTCCCTTGATATGGAATCTAGCTCGAGTGACTCCTTTAATATAGAATTTAGCCAAACAACTCCATTGGTACTAAATCTAACCTGGGTAACCTCCTTTGTATCAAATTTAGCATGAACACCTCATTCAGTATCAAATTCAGCCCAAGCGGCTCTCATAGTATCAAATTTAGCTTGAACAACTTCTTCAGTATCAAAGTTAGGTTGAGTGGCCTCTCCGACATTAAGTTAAGCCTAAATGATTCCTCAATACTATACTAAGCCTCAAACAAATCTCTTGAAACTGATATTTTTAGCCATAAGCATACATTGAACCACCACAAGCCCCAAGCTTAGGATGCTTGATACTTGAACCATCAAGAACTTTTATAATTCCAAGTGAAATTTCTTCCAAACAAAGTTTAAGTAGTCTATTTTTTAGATAAACTATTCAAATCTCAAGAAATATACCTACAAACTTTACACTTGATAAAAGTTACACAGTTCAAAGCAAACTTGATTATCTCCTAACAAAGGCTTGATAAACCCCGCTTAAAGGAAAGGGACAAATGACACAATCCAAAATAATCGACCAACCCATAAGAAATCAATCTTAATCCTATAGGTCTAACCAGACCCAAAATAAATAAAGCCTAGTACAATCGATTGGTCCACAGACCATTAACTTAAACCCCAAACATCAGCCTATACACCACTTCTGTATATGAATCAAGGTATACCCTTTACAAGGGTCTTCACTTTCACTCTCATTTTACATTCTTTGATGAGATTACTGATTTGGCCATTGGAGTACTTTTTGAAGTCACAACTCTGGTCGGTCACTTGTTTTCTCGTGTTGCAGATCTTGAAGTTAATTATTTGTCAAATTACAAGAATTTATATGGATAACTATTGCTTTGAATTTGCTATTACTAAATAACTATAATTTTCTTTCTTTATTTTTTCAAATAATCTTCCTGTTTCTTTATTTTTATGTAGCCCAATATGATGCTGAACTTCCAATTTGTACAAAACATGCTTCTTGATTTGGATAGTCACTTAAATCAATCGCGATAGTTGTTTGATAATACTTGGTGTTGATGGGTGATAGTTCTCTTGTTCTACAAATGATCAGATAGTAAGTTTCCTCAATTGTCTCATATATATCATTTAAATAAAAATTAATTATGTATAATAAATTATTAAATAATATTTTTTTGCTGAAAAGGAACTATTCATTGAATAGAAGCATAAGTTATGTCATAAGGTTCAACTTCAACAATAGAGGGAGGCATCTTAGACAAAATGTTAATCCTACTCCCTATAACTTGAGATATCCAGTGTGTAGTCTCATGAGCAATAGTATTCCTAGCCCTATAACACCAAACCAGACTCACATTATTCATATGGCTTAATAAAGATCTAATAGTATCAAACATAACTATAACCTTCTATGGGCAGCTAGTGACACTGAGTAAGATATCCACAGCAAGCTTGAAATCACTTTCAATCACCACAGATAAGGGAGAAAGCTATTTGAGACCATAAGAGCCCTATGAATGGCTAATAGCTCAACAGAAAGGGAAGACCCACAATCAAAGTTGTCAAACCATAAACCTAGAGCTTTACATTAATAATTCTAAGCTAAAACCACAGTGGCTGAGTAGCATTCACGCCGAGTAGTATCAACGTTCAATTTGATAGTATGCATTGGAGAGGGTCTAAATTGGGGCTTAAGGATGGCTAGATCACATTGAATTGACATTAGGAGCCCTTTGACAAAAGTAGATTATCTGATCTTCTTCCCAAGTGTCCATAACCATCTTCATTGTAATGTGATTGACATCGATCACATGATTGAAAAGGACTAGGTGATTATGTGCTTTCCAGACCCACTTCAACAGAATTGCTGCAAATGCATATAACTTACACTTGAGATTTTTGTTTGATTTTGTGCAGAGAATAGGTGTGCCCACTATTAGCAAGTACCATATCCATAGCTAACGAGGTTACAGCCGAGCAATATTGATTCCATGAAAATGAAACCACAAAGTTATGGTAAGATCGTAGCTTTCCATTAAGTGAAGTTCTATCTTGTTAGTAGCATTACAAAGAAGACACATGTAATTTCCCTTATTGAGAAAATCCTTGTTCTTGATTTTGTAAAGATGACTCCACTAGCAAATCTCCATAGAATCATTTTGAGTTTGTGATGTATCTCTATTTGCTATACCTTTTTCCATATGGTAGAGTCGTTCTATGAAATTCTAGATGAAATGAAAAAATAGTAGGCTGATATTGTGGTAAAGTCTCCTAAGGTATTTAAAGCTTAAACTATACAATTGGGATAATATGGGTAGATGTACATGCAGAATATGCTGAGCATTCGTAGGAATGAATAAGTAGTTAACTAATGGGGAGTTCCACTATTGTTTCCCATCTACCACTTCAATTAGATACAAAATTGCCACTAACTCATCCATCTCTATCCCTTCCTTTATTTTAGGAACATGATTCTTACATACTTCCATCCACGAGACTCTAATTGCTGAAATAGAATTACCTTACCCATCACTTTGAATAGCCCTTGTTGAATTAAATTGGTTCTTACACAGATGCTTTGCCATGCCTATGATCCATATGGAGCTTGGTTAGCCCCTAAGAACCTCTCAAACTTTACATACTTATCTCTGAAAAACCTTACCCAAAATTAATCCCTGTCTGTCTCCATTTTCCAAGTCAACTTTGCTAATAAAGATAAATTAATATCCCCAAAACTCTTGAAACCTAATCCCTTTTTAGATTTTGGTAAGCACAATGTTGTCCATGTCGTTGGATAGAAGTAGTGTTTCTTAGTCTCGTCCACTTTTCACCAAAATTTTCAACAAATAATATCTAATTATGAACATGTCTCATCAGGGGACCTTGAAGGTGGACATGTTATAAATAGACATATGTTGAAGCATTGAGCTAATCAAAGTAGCTCTCTCTACCCAAAAGAGGCTCTTCTGTTTCCAACTAGCCATTTTACTTTGCATTCTTCAAATTAGGTATCAAAAATCTTAGGCTTTATGTTTAAATAAAAATAAGGGAATTTCTAGATACTTGGAATCATTGCATAGCTGGGCTAATTGTAGATGATGTAACAATTGAGCCTATAATAGTCAGTTTGTATTACTAGAGAAAAATAAGCCTAATTTATCTAGATTTACCTTATGACCAGACCGACATTGATATTTATCCAAAACTTCCCATAAGATAGTTGTTTTAAAAGCATTAGCTCTAACAAATAATTAGATGTCATCTACAAACATTAACAACTTGCTTGGGTGAGTGGAAAAAGAAGGGAAAAGAAAGGAAAATTCTGTTATGCACAGATTTTAAGGCATTTTCTTTTGCTTGGCTGGGACAGAAAATGGGAGAAGAATGGAAAATGGGCAGAAAAAAATAGTGGGACCCACTGGAAAATTTTCATCTCAAAATTGAGGGGAAAAGCACGGAAAACGCATAGTGCAGGCCATCCATTCTTGTTGCCTGAGCTCTTCCTCCATGGCCACTCTGCATTTCTCCCTCCGCCAGTGTAATCAGCTGCCCCGTCTACTGTCCAGTGACTCATCTACATCCCCCCTCTCATCTACCTTGAGCTACGCTGGTCGAGAGCCATCGGAAGAGCTTGATTTTAGCTGCATCTCTAGACAGCCAGTAGCCCTAGATCTTCGACCTTAGCTTCCCTTCTCGTAGATTGGTCTGCTCAACTGATTTCTGGGCTTCCTCTGACTGTGGCTGAAAATTGCATATTGTATGATCTGTTCGGCCGATAACTAGTAAGGCCTCATGACATCGAATCATGGCAGTGAGCTACTCATGGCACCGCTGACTGCATATTGCGTGCTACGTTTGACTGTTGGTGACAACCATGCCATTTTCTGACCACTCTCTTACATTTTTCAATCTGCAGAAACTACAAAAAAATGCTATATTTTATATAAAAAAAAAAACAATCTGTAATTTATTTGAGATTCTCCATTAACCTAGTAAGGAATTTCATATTCTAAGTTATTATAATGTATATGGTAGATAAAAAAAAACAAAATTGCAGCTGTGAAAATGTGATGTGGGGCATTTGCATAATTTTCTTCATTTGGTTGATGTCCAGTTATTTATGACCTTGCTACTGTTAAAACGTGATGTGGGGGATTTGCATAATTTTCTTCATTTGGTTGATGCCCAGTTATTTATGACCTCAATAATGAAAATGTGATGTGGGGAATTTTCAAAATTTTCTATAATCGACAGTTTTCCAAATATATATGACCTTAATTTTAAAATGTTAGTGTTGAAATTTATCTAGAGTGGCTGTATGAATGTCAAACAAACTGAGACTTATGCAAAGGCAATGTAACAAAATTTATTGTATGAATGTCACAAAATTCTAATAAAATTTATTGTAGAAGTTCGAGTTAACTTTTTTACCTTGCACAAGTTGTCCATGTTGTTGCTGTATTCCTTTTTGTAGATGTTGCCTACTTTATGTGTTCAGTGTAATCAGCTTATAATGAGATGCTATTCAATTTGCAATCTGTTTACGTTGTCATCTCCATTTTGCAACTCTTTGTACTTATTCATGTAGGAATTGCAAACGTGATTGGGAACGTAATGTTTTGCACTCACGCAAGATGTGGATGACCGTTGTGGGACTCTAACGTTGATGTGTATTTATTTTACTCCGCAAGCGCACAGCGTAGCTATAGTAGAGACTGACGAATACGGGTCGTGTCCCACAGAGATCTCGTTTTTAACTACCAGATGCTTGCAATATAGGATGCCTAAATCAAATAAGAATAGTAAAAGAAGAGAGAGATCTAATGTAAAAGTAGCAGGTAAATAATAAGCAAAGTATAATAATAAAAGCCTAGGATTAAGGTTTCACCACAATTATGTTCTTTAATAATTAATTGATTTCTTTC
>JANHAO010002575.1:0-28226 GCA_026873985.1 Saraca asoca
AATTACTTCTTTATTTTCTTTCTTTCTTTAAGAAATTTCTTCTTTTATTTTCTATTCTTCTCTCTTTATTTATTTCTTTTATTTTTATTGATTTAGATAGTAAAATTGTAAAGATTCTAGTAATTGAAATAACTTTCTTGTGGGATCGACTCGTATTTGCCAATACTAGCTACAATTACACCGTGCATTTGCGGATATTTAAATATACATCATTGCTCTTCCCTTCTTCCTTGTGTGTTTCGTTGATTTGTTGTGTCTGAACTAATTTACGATTAGAGATCCCAAAAGAATCCCTCATCGATCAGAGTTTGGCTGAATACCAGATTCCATCATTAATATTTTGGCATTGTCTATGGGAATCTCTCTTATCTTGGTTCGTTTCTTATTGCAATGGCCAAGGAAAGAGTTACCAGGGCTCCAAACATGCTACCTAACCCTCCAGAAAGGCATGTCTCAACAATAGATTCTTCCACTACTCCCGTGATTGGCGCAATCACTGATTTCCCCCCAACCAGTTCTGTCCGACCACCCATCGTTGCTAACGGCACTAATGGAGTACAGGTTTGGCTCTAACATTAGGAAAAATTGGAAAGTATGATCGGAGAACTGGCAAAAGCTATCACATTATTAGCACAAGGTGTGCAAAGACAGGTTGAAGCTGTAATACCTGTCAATGTTTCCCAACAACAGTGGGATGAACATTTAAACAACTCTAACCGAGAAAATTCCCCAGTTTGTCACTCGCAAGAGCAAACCCCAGGTCACTATTCTCGTGACCATGAAGATAAAAGGATCTGGCTATCGTCCAGCTAGCACTCTAGGGCACGAGACCCGTTAGTCAGAGAGCTGTTTCAGAAAATAACTTAGCTCGAAGAACAGTTTCGAGCTCCGAGTGATCGAGCTTGCTATGAAGAAAGGTCACTGCTCTCCAAAGAGATCGAAAGCTAAACTCTTCCCCTTAAACTCAAGGTTCCCGCAATTCCATTGTACAATGGGGACTTTGATCCTTATGATCATCTGGACACGTTTAATATTCAGATGGACTTATAAACAACTGATCCATTGATCAAGTGCTGAGTGTTTCTGGCCACATTGGGAGGTGTACTTCGAGCTTGGTTTAGAAGGCTCCTAGCTTGCTCAATTGGTAGTTGGGAAGACTGCTAACAGAAATTCATCAGCCAATATCGAGCGCTAAAGAGACAACTTGTGCCCCCCTGTCATCTCGCTATGGTCTTTCAACATAAGCATGAGTCACTAAAGGACTATATCGCTAGATTCAAGCTCGAAGCTAATTCAATGGAGAATCCACCTGAAGAAATCATGCTGACGATGATCTCCATGGGACTCTACAAAGATGGAAAGTTGTACAAGAGTCTGCACAAGTCCCCAGTAGTAAAGGACTTCTATGAGTTCTGTGAGCGAGCTACTAAGCAGATTAAGTGGGAAGAGACCTTCGGCTCAAAAAGGTCTGATAAAAAAGATGAAAAGGTTAGTTCCTCTCATGGTAAGAAGAGGAGTGAGATAGACCAGGGCGATCACCCCACCGAATGGAGTGCGAAGAAGTCCAAAAGCCCAAAGGTAAGCGACCTTAGCATTCGGACCGTTACAAATAGTATAGCAACCTATCGGATTTCCAAGATAAAATTTACTTGGTGGAGAGAGATAGGGAAAACTTCGAAAGACTCAAACCCTTGAAGATCCCATTCAGGCAAAGGAGCAGAGATGAATTCTGTACCTATCACAATGAGGCCAGTCACGTAACCCTAAATTGTTTGGCCCTCAGAGATGCAATTGAAGACCTAATTAGAAGGGGTCATCTAAAGGAGTACGTGGCACAACTTGCAAGGCAACAACCCCAGCCTCTCCAATGTAGTACTGGCCAAGAGCCGAGGGGGCTCAGTTCGAGTTATACCCTGACAATGTATTTCAAATTTCAAAACGAATGTAAATGCCATTCCTTTGCTCTGTTGAAAGCTATTTGCCGATTGGCTTGATGTTATCATCTCAGTCTCTCTACTCTGACTTTTTGCTTCTAAGTACTTGTAATATCTGCAGATTGCATGCAGTCAACTTCCTTAAGCCTCTTAGATAACTTCATTCCAACCGTGGCCCCTAGTCCAGTTGAGACCCCTGGGAGCTCATTTCAGAGAAGAATTAATGGACATTTTGCCAACACAGCTACGTGTTCACTGAGGTGCGAAGGCACTAAAAAACACACTTTGCCAATGCAGCTACGTACTTGTTGAGGTGCAGAGATACTAAAAAACACTCACTTTGCTAGTGTAACTACGTGCTCGCTGAGGTGCGGAGGCACTAAAAGACATTCACTTCACCAGTGCAGCTGTGTGCTTGCTGAGGTGCGAAGGCACAAAAAAAAATCACTTCACTAGCACAGCTGCGTGCTCACTAAGGTGCAGAGGCACTAAAAAACACTTTTTTCGCCAGTGCATCTACGTGCTCGCTGAGGTGCAAAGGCACTAAAAAACACTCACTTCGTTGGTGCAATTGCGTGCTCGCTGAGGTGTAGAGACACTAAAAAACACTCATTTCTCCAACGCAACTGCGTACTCATTAAGGTGTGGAGGCACTAAAAAATACTCACTTCACCAGCATAGTTGCGTGCTCACCAAGGTGTGAAGGCATTAAAACACACTCACTTTGCCAACACAACTGTGTGCTCACTGAGGCGTGGAGACGCTCAAAACAAACTCACTTAACTAGTTGAGCTGTGGGCTCGCTGAGGCGTGGAGACGCTCAAAACAAACTCACTTAATCAACGTAGCTACGTGCTTGCTAAGGTGTGAAGATGCTCAAAATAAACTTACTTTACCAACGTAGCTATGTGCTCGCTAGGGTGCTGAAGCACTCTTAAATAATCAATGCTAGTGTAGCCTCATGCTTCCTAAAGCGTAATGAATTGACAATCTGATAACTTGCCTAAGGTAGCAAAGTCGCTCTATTTCATAATTTGCATGCGACTAGTTGTTCGTAACTCTCATATGATTTTCTAAATATGCATAATCCCTCTACGGATCTAACTGCACTTATGCACGAAGGTGTTTTCCTTGGAAATGTTTGGCTAATTAGCTATCCAAATGTTTCAACAAATATTATGAAAATCTATGAACGCAGAAAAATGACAGCATTTTGAGATCACAAAAATGATCTTATTCATTAAAAAGGCCTCGATGAGGCAGAATTACATTAGGGGGAGAGAAATATAGAAAGCAAAGCACAAGGCCTAAAGCTATTGTTGAAAGTGAAAACACCAACAATCAGGAGGCAAACTCCTACCAGTAGGAAGACCGGTGAACCCTGCTACTTCTATTTCTCTCCAACCCACAGTTTTTCTCTAGTCTCGCACCCAAAACAAGCCAAAAAAAAGGTCCTTAAAAATCTGATGAGCAAAGCTGGATTCTATGGAAGGATCGAGGAGAGATGACTAGAAGCCTCGCAAGAATTTCCAACGGCGAGCCAGAGAAGTTACCTATGGAGGTCATGTGTAATAGACCATCTGGACCTCCAAACTGCCTACAACAGACCATCCACACCTCAAAAGAACTTCATTGGAAGCCAAGCCACCATAGACCTCGGCAAGAGATTTTACTGCAGCATCCATCTAGTCGTCCCATGGAGAAACAAGAAGACCTTCTCATGTTTTATAAGCTGATCCGAGCTCGGTGAAGAATCTAACAGATAATTACAAATCTTAGATTGGACGTTTCAGAAGAAACAAGGCCGCCACACTAATGGCTAGAGACTGCAAACAATAAGAAGTATGGTTTGAGGCAGACTGAAAAGACAGAAATGAAATCTAAAGTAATAATACAATCAGGCAAAGACTTTGACCAAAAATATGGATAAGGATCCGAGAAAATGACAACTCCTAACCTACGAAGCGAGTTGAGAGTTGGAGGGCTTATGTTATATACGAAATCCAAATTGCTTCTGACGGATTGACGAGCTATCCAAGCATGATAAAAGGCTTAGTTCAAAGAGTGCTCAGGACACAAAAGTCTCTGGTTCATCTCGCTAAGCAGCCCCCTCAACTTGAGCTCGTCTGCAAAAGAGCGAGCTTGATCTTGTCATAAGAAAGACTCACTCCCAGATCGAAGGATTTGGCATACGAGATGCGATTAGCGACCTGAAAGCTTGCTGAGTCGAAGACTACAAGGGACAAAGTTATACCCTGCCTAACAGATACTTGGGGCCCACCTGTAGGATACAATCTGTAGTAGTCGAAAAAGAAGATTTAGTCCATCTACATTATCTTGTACATTAAATGTTGATATAACAGATTTATTGCATGTAAATTTACTATTGTAATCTTATTTCCTCTATAAATATGAGGAAAGAGCCCTTTGCCAATGTGAAGGGAGAACAACTTTCATGTAGACGGAAACTCTGCCAAAAGAGAGAGGATGAAAAACTTGTATGTAGAAACTCTGTAAAAATGCATTCTCATAAATAACACATTACCATAGACGTAGGGTCTGGTGCTGGCCAGATTTGGCTAAACCATGTTAAAAATCTTGTATTTCCTTGCTGCTCTTCCCTTCTTCCTTGTGTGCTTCGTTGATTTGTTTGTTTGAACCAATTTACGGTCAGAAATCCCAAAAGAATCTCCCGTTAGCTGAAGTTTGGCTAAATACCAGATTCCATCGTCAACAAATTCATAACAATAGGAAAATCAATAATTAACAATTGATAAGCTATCAAAGCCTCTTAAACTCAATCTAGACTATGTTAACAAGCAAGGTAAAGTTAATGTATTGGTCGAGAGATGAAAGATAAGTGATGTTCTTGATGAGTAACTCAATTATCACTACAAGAAAACTCTTAAAATAGCGGTGATTATACAGTGTATATAATGGCGATTAGAACCATCATGAAGTAAAATAATGATAGTTACAGGAATCGTCAGAAAATATATTGTCGGGTCAACCTTAGCAGTGGTTAAAAGGAACTATTGAAAACTGTGTTTTTTAAAAATTTACCCATTAATTTAGTGGCGGTTAACTTAACTACCGCAATAGTTTAAATAAAAAATTTCAATATAATTTAGCAACGGTTACCTAAACCACTGCAATGTCTTTTTAAAAAATTTCAATTAGTAGCGATTGGTTAACCGTCGCTATTTTTTTAGTTCAGTTTAAATTTTTGTAATATTTTTTTAAAAGAATTTCAAGCCATTCAATCCATATATTTCATTAGTTAATGATATTAATTATCCCTATAAAATATAAAAACAAACCTATAATGCAAGAAAAATAACATTCATTCGAATAAAATATAACATCAATTAACTTTACATTACATTTCAGTCAAAAATTGTTCAAAACCAAAAATACAATAAAAGTTAAGGAGATTGGCTAGGTTCGGTAACATTTTTATCTTGATTGCTTCATCCTGAAGATCTCCTTGCATGCATAAGTGAAAATCGATCTAGCAAATTAACATCAATCCTATCCTGAAAAGGAAAAAAGACAAGAATATCTCAGACTGAAAAATTACTTATGAATTTAGACATGCAAAAACAGTAATTCACATGTGCCATAGTTTAGCAAAATTCTGGTTTGAATACAATAATTCAATTACCCATAAATTAGCACAATTATACCTACAACACAATAAAGATAGAGAGGAGGGACGGAAAAAAGGAAGAGGAAAATGGCAAAAGCATGAGGATGTGAGAAGAAGATAAGTCAATTTTAAAATGGTTACCAAACATATACAACTACATTGTCAAAAATTCAATTCCTTTCCTACAAAAACAAAAGAAAGAGGACATTGGAAAGACAACAAAAGCATATGAAAACTCCACAATGCCAATAAACTCCAATATAATATTTTATGTATCTCAAATGTTGTGACCTATATATTTTGAGGCACTAAGCTAGAAATGTTTTTTATTGGAAAAAAAATATAAGGACAAGATTTGTATTACTGGCATAGTTACAAAGGGAAACAAATGTTTGATTATATAGATGTGAACCTAAAGCCATATTGGATTTTTCAGGACGCAGGAGGATTCAAAGAGGGGATTAAAAAGAAAGAAGAGAGAAGGGGAGTGGAGGAAGTGGAACAGTCCAAACTTTGAAGTCTGAACTTAAAACATGATGCATCAAGCACAGCTAGTTAGGTAACTCAAGAAAAGGAAATCCTAATTCATAGATCAAATACTCTAGTCATCAAATCCTACTTATCATAATCTTATTTACTTGATTTAATTTTATAACTTTAATACAAAAATAAGAAATATCATGTGACAAAAATGAATAAATTTCATTTATATTTTCATAAAAAATTACTTTAAATGAGCAAAGTGACAACTAAGATGGATTAAAGTTGAGAAGTCTAGACTTTTTCTATAAATATGAACCAACTAAAGCGGTTTCCTTCAGCAAGAAGGGTTCAAAACATAAACAAAATCAGAAAAAAAACAGCAAGTTATTATTTTCACATTCATGTGAAGCCTAAGGATCTCCAGAGGTACATAAATATACTGACTAGGTTTTCTTAATGGTTTTCACGTAAAGTAATCAGCTTTCCTCCTACTTCTGCTCCTAAATAAGTATGTGACTTATGCATTGGTTTTCTGACTGACACCGTTGAAATTAAATTAAATTGAAAGTAAACTTTAATTAATGGTATGTGGTACATAAAATATTAGGATAAACGTATACCTATTGATTCAACAAATTTTTTATGCTAAGCAAAATAAATTATATTGAAATCCTTCATAAACTAAAAAGGATTTTATAATAGCATAAATTTAATCAAAATGGCAATTTAAATAAAAAAATCTTCTTTAACTTAAATTAAAACATTATTAATTTGAAAAGGAATTCATTTTAAAATAAAACAATATTTAATTTTTTATTGATTTCAAATGGGGTAAACCATGATTTTCTAAGATTGAAAATTTTTAATATCAGTTCATTATTTATTTATTTATTTAATTACATTCAATGAAGACATTTAAAATCTTTTAGTATCAATATAATATTCAACGTATTCAATTATCTATGATTAAAATTTTCAAAAGTTAATAAAGTTTTTGACATGATAATTAATTTTGTTATTGTGTAAATTACAATTATAACATTATAACATTGTCATGTAATTAATTACTCGAGCAATTCAACCAATACACTAATAGAATTATTTAATTGACTTAATCGAACAATTTAATCATGAAATTAATAAAAATTGAAATTTATATTTAGTCTGAATAAATATTATAAATGATCTTGTAGTTGTGACCCGGCCCGCAACTGCTTCGCAGTTTCTTTCCAAAATTGTCTAAAATCTTTTTCCTTTTTTTATTCTTGATGCCATGGGAAGAGATACATACATGAACAAGTTGCCCGTTGGTTTGAACATAAACCCTCATTTAATGTTTGGATATAGAATCAAGCATCCTATATTTTTATATGCTTAGGCAGACGTACTGGGCCCAAATTTGTAGGCCCATATTGAAAGAAGGCTTTTACGACTAATTCAAATGGACTATGTTCCGTACGGACCAACCAACATTGACACGGGCCAGTCCGTGAACTAAGCCCACATGTTTTTTGGTATCTTAGGCTATATCCATTTCTACCCCATTATACAACAAAAAAATGAAAACTCAAGAGTCCAATTTCTTCCAAGGCCCAATGGCTTTCCCACTGGATACAACATAGTAGACAGCCACACATCTGTGTTATTTGAGCATACGGTCAATATGAATGAAATAATTTGCTAATGTATTCTCTCTTTGCTTAATCTATATAATTTGAGATTATAATTATGTATATATTTTAGGTGTAATAAATATAAAATATTATAATTATATCACTTAAAAGTATATAAAAAAAATTTCTCATTTTTATAAAAATTACAAATTTCAATAAAAAAAAGTTACACAAAAATATAAAATTTTTTCCCAAAATTTATACAAAATCTCTTATATGGTGAAAACAGCAAGGTTGAAATTTTCATAGAAGGACTAGACACCAACACCCACACAAGTAATGATAATAATATTCAACGCGGCCCAGTTTCATGAGAAAAGGCCCGTGACTAATGAGTTTTAAGTTTTTGTTGCCAACTGAGTCTTTCTTTTTCTAAGAGGAGTTTTCATGAATATTAATTTAGGAGATATATTATCTAATAAAGAAGTGGGTGTGGACGACAACACTAATTATGCCACATAACTTTTTCCCAGCTAAAGGATGGTATTCTAGTGATTGAGACATTACATGTGCCATCTTTTACACATACAACTGATTTTTAGACCATTTTTTCTGAATTATACCATCTATAAATTAACTTTCCTAAATTATTTATAAGACAAGGCTTGGTTCGAAAAAGAGCACTTTTTAAAATGAGCATACTCTCTTTGCTAATCTTATTGAGGAGGAAAACTAATATAATCTCAAACTTGTTATTTTTTATATTTTGAATTATTGCTATCTTGACTTACTACTCTCATAAAAGACAAATACTAGTTTGTTCGAAAAAAAAATCTGCTACTCATATTTGATGAAAATAAAAGCAAGTAATCACATATAACAATCGAAATAAACAAATGCTTTGACATTTTGAAATTCCTAAATCAGAAAAAAAAAATCATGGGATAAGCATCAAACTTTCTCCATAAAATTATGAAAAATTTAAGTGGTAGTCCAGCTCATATAAATTTAAGTGGGATTGTTTTTTTTTTTTTTTTTACCCAATCATTCAATGGGAGAAGCAAGTTTAACAAGCTTCTCAATAATGTCTACTAAAATGTTTGTTCAAAAGATCGTCTTACGAGTATTCTTATTTGGATTTTCATTTATTCACAACCTACATTTGTAAACTTAATATTGATTCACGAATCAGTACAACCCAATCCAAATAATTAGAATTATATTTATACGTTACATAGATTCGTGACAAATTTTTTGCATAAATACATTTCAAAATAAATTAAATGTTTATTTTCCTATGGGGAAATGACTTAAAACTCATTTATTAATACATCAATCACAAATTTAGTATTTATTGTAATTTACTAATTACGCATAACTCAAAAACATTAAGATGTAGATTGGTTGGAAAATAGTTTCATAAAAAGTGCAAAGTAGAAAATAAATATTATTTAGTAAGTATTAAATAAAAAAACATGGAGAACTTGTGCTTTCTAAAAAGTTTTACTTTCAACAAATTAAGTATGGAAGATTGCTTACCCCCTCCTGGGTAAGAAAACTTAATGTGCTTTCAATAAAATAAATATACAAAATTGTCCTTACACAATTTAGATAATAATAAGAGTACTCATTTATTTCATATTAGTCTTTTAATAACAAATTATTTAATGACAAGAGTACATTTTAGTCATTTCAATAATATTTCTCAAAAAACTCATAATTGAACCAAATATAACACTGAAACTCAGTTCCTAAAAAGTGTTAATTTTTTATGATTAATTAAATAATTTTTAATACTTCTAAAAAATTTCAAAAGAAAATTTACTTTGTGACAAATTTAACTTCCTATACGAAGCAAATAAATCATGAATTTAACTAAGTCTCCCTCTACCCACGACACACAGTGCATAAAACATGCATTGAACCAATAAGATCACCCTTTTTTTTTTATTTTCTCTATCTTATGCACACAATACTTTCTTGACCATATGAGTTAATCATTCTTCCATTCAAATAGTTTCATTTTAATTCAGACAAGTATGTAATTATATCTTTATTAATGGTTGTGTACGTCAATGCCATGGCATGTTGTATTTATATTTGTTATTCCGGTACAAATCAATGTCCTTCAATTGCACTTTCAAAATTCATCTCCTTTTTAAACACACTCAGCCAATATGTGAACTTTTGTAATTGTTGTATCGCTGTACTACGTTGCTCTTGGTTACTCTATCAAATCTTGGCTCACAAGTTGTAGATGTTTTAAGAATATCTATAAGAAAGTTGGTTATATTTATGGATTATTGGCTTCTCACTACAAAAAAAAAAATAAAAATAAAATAAATGGCTTTTTGGAGGCAGTTAACTAGTGGTAGTTAAATAAATAGTTGCTAAATTTCAAATTAATGACAGTTTACTTAACCGTCATTAAAATATCATTTTATTTGAAAATATTATGGTAATTATTAGTGCAACTGCCACTAAATGCAACATATTTTCCTAAATTAAGACAAATTTGTAACTTTATTAGTAGTCATTGTTTTTTATAGGGAATTATGCTCGATCTCTCTCTGCTTCTAGCTCTTGACCAATTGCCACTTTCTGAATGAAGCAACTATTGTGCCTTTACCTTCATCTGCTTTGCCTTTGTGAGTCACATCGATGAGGTCCCTTTTACCCTCTCACTCTCTCCTTTTTTACTTAAGGTAGATGTTTCATAGTTTGGTCATTTCTTAGGGCAAATGTTTTTTTTAAACTGATTCTTAGTAACACATGGTATTTGGTGATATGTTGGGAGTTCAAGAATAATTTCTTTTGGTTGACTCTGTTGCCTAAGATTGATTGTTAGGTTTTGCTAAACATAAATTAGAAGGGAACTTACATGAGTTTGTGTGACTTGCTGGTTTAATAGATTGGATGCTTTAGGAAGGAAATTTATAGGCAAATTAGAAATCGGTTAAAATAAATTGTGGCTAATTTTTTTTTTAAACAAGGTCTACAATGTAATGGCAATTGTTTCTGCTATTTAATAGCTAGAGTTTATGTTGCCTAATGAAAGATAATTTTGCTACATGAAATCAATATCTATCTATGGGGTATATTAGCCCAAAATTTTTATTGTATAAGAATAGCTATGTGTGCTAGTAATCATGCTGTACAATGATTAGAAATTCTGTTGTACCATAGTTATGAGCCATAATAAACACTTGGTCACACTTGATTCAAGGAATAGTGGACTGCACTTTATTTTTAAGTATTATAAGATGGGAAATCCCATTGTTACTGAATAATAAGAATTCAATCTAGTTCCAAAAAAAGGGTGCAACCAATGCCTTTCATTCCATTTTCTTTGTGCTCTCTAGAGCCTCTTCAGTTGGCCACCATTCTCATTCTCCTACAAAAGCATAGCCCACTCAAAACAACTGTACATAATATAAGAGTATTCTTGTATCTATTCAATTTTACCATAAACCTTCCTTTTTGCCTCTTCGTTTTTATTTATGAATCTTTTTTCTCTCTTTTGTTTCTCACTCTTTAGGTACATGCATCCAACCATTGTGGTAATTATTGTAGCTTTAAAGTTAACCAAGTTTCATTGAAGGGTAAAGTTTATAGTGTAGTCAAATTTAATGGTAATAAGAAATAACATCCAGTTTCATCGAATGATAAAGTTACCCTTAACCTTGGCTGAGTTTATCCTTTGTTACTTACCTTCTTTAGTCTTGTATTCTTTCTCATATTTATCTTTCATTATTTACCAAAGAATTTTAGCTTTTCAGCAAGCATGAAATTTTAAACTTTCAGGATTTATTGATATATGTTTTTTTTCTCTTGATTAGTGAAGTACAAAATCTTAATGAAATTTCAATTATGCCAATAAGTTTATTAGCACTCCTGTCTATTATCTTTGCTGCAAATAGGAAAATCTAATATTACTGGTCAACGTTATTGCATTTCATTAGAAAAATAAAATTGTAGGACAAAACAGCTAGTCCCTAATGGGTGCTATGTTATAAACTACTCAAGTCATGCATCCTTAGGGATATAGTTGTATGCTTTGCTCAGAATCAGGACAACTTGGACTTTTGCTTACAAGAATACCTACACTAGAAAGTCTTAATTAATTGCCATATTCCTTGTAGTAATTGCAGCTAACTTGGCAGTTTAGTTACAACTGCTTTATGTTGTTTAGATTATTTTGCTTCTTGGTTCTTGAGGCTAGGTACCTACTCTTTAGAAGCAGAAGATTGTTGACTTATTTGATGGAATGCAATACAAGGCTTCTTTTTAGTAGGAGGTGCTTGTCAAGTATATGTTGAAAAGACATAAAAATAAGTATATGAATTTTAATTAAAAATATATCTAAATGTGGATGAGAGTTTTAGTAATTGTTATATGCTTTATTTGGCATAAAAGAATGACAAAAAAGAAAACAAAATATAGTATAATCTTTCTAATGATAAATTACAAGTTTGATACCTAAGACAAAAGCCTCTTTGTTTTTTTTTTTTTTTTGGAGTATTATTTCTCTATGAAATTAACCAAAAAGCACCCTCACTTACTTACTGTCCAAATAAAAAGTAGAAATCCATCAAAAAAAGTAGAAAAAAAAAAAGCAAATATATGAAAGAAGAATAGTTGAAAACCTTAATAGCAACAGTCATAGCTTCCCCAACAAGACCAAGAAGAGCTTGCCAAGTACCTAAGCCTACAAAAGGGATCTTGGCTCCAGTATCCATTTCAAAGAATTCAATATTTTCTGCCATATATACTTAAAATTCAATATTTTCATTATATATATCAAAACTATTAATGGGGATAATTGAGTTTAACGTGTTCAGACACGGGACTTGTCTAAACTTTGTGGCAAATGGAAGAGATAGAATAAAATAAAAAGGAAGATTGTGAGTTTGTGACAAGCCCAAAGAAAGAGAACCAAATATAATTGGGTAACCTATGTTTCGTCTGTTGCAAGATTTTATAAGGAATTGATATAAAAGTAAAAAAAAAATATTTTTAGCTCTCTAATTTTTACATTAATTTTAATCTTGTCCCATAACACTTACAAAGATATAATTATTAATGTAACACCTACAAATTCTTACATTATGGTCAAAAGTATTGTATTTTTCTTATTTTCCTTATTCTCATTCATTTTAATGGTATTGGATGACTCTTTGTTTTATTTTATTAGCTTCTTTTCTTCTTTTATTGTTTGGCCTACTGCATAGGATGTCATGTAAATATTAAGTAGAGATTTTCATTGAAAAATCAAATAAATTAAGTTAGCCTCTTTAATAATATTTCATATTTTTTAAAAGTTAAAGGATAAAATTATTCAGAATATGTTGATGGTGAAACCTAGTTCTACTAAATTCTTGTCAACTGAGATCAATTCTTGAACTCCAAACTACTTTCAGGCAACGAATGAGATGATGAAGGCGGTGAAGAAGAAGAATAGCAATGGCATGCAATGTTTTTTAACATGGTTCAGCCAAAATCACACAGTACTAGTTCTTACGTCCACGATAATTTTTATTGATCTGAAAAGAGTTTTACAAAGTTTCAATATAGCTATCTTAGCTTAACTTACAGAGATCCTCCTCCTTCTATTTATAGAGGCTGGAGAAGTTACAATTGTAATTTTACATGCTATAAATAAGTTACATCAAACATTAAATTTACAAGACAGTATAAATTCCTGTAATTCAGTTTTTGCAGACTGCTTTTTGTGGGTGGGCCCTATTTGTCGACTAGATCTAAAAGCTAACGTAAGCTTGTCTGGTGCTGAGCCTTTTCTATCTCGTTGAGCTCTTGGTTGACTGATGTGCCTGTCCTCACGAACTGAGATGCTTAGTTTGGGGTCGCTCCTAGCCTTCATTCAGCGAGGCCGACCTCGCTCTTGGTGAGGTGAGCTTTAGCGGGGCAACCCACTTCTTGTCAAGCTACCTCTAACTTTTGGTTTTGTTTACATCCCTAACCTCGCGATTAGTGAGGTGGTGCGGTCTTAGTGAGTTAAGCCTTTTAGTTAGTTCTCAATTTCTACTGGTCTTTTGCCTTTCTCTTATGTAAAACTGGATTTTACCCATAATATAAGGCCCCTAACTCCCAGTTCGCTTCGCCGAACTGGGAGTTGTAATTTTTTCTAAGGCCTTATTTTCAACTAGTCTTTTAGTCAAAGCCTCTGTATTTAGACTATCATATTGTCACTTCAAACTTCCAATCTTTCACTTCTTTTTGCTTTAAGCCATACTTCTTTTCTGACTACATTTTGTAGCTATTGGTGTGGCAATCTCATTTTCTCTAGACCATTCGATCAAAGTCAGCCAGATATCTTCTGGAATTTTCAAGAGATTAGGCTAGTCTATTTATTGCCCGATGGCCTTCTTCCTTATTCACAGAAGAATCTGATGGGTGCCTTAACTAAGCCCCCTATGTCTTTAATAGTTTAGCTTCAGGTCAAGCTTTTTGAGGCATGCATGGCCTACTGCAGAAGACCACGAGGCGTGAATAGCCTACTACATCTGACTCCCATGGATAGCTCTTTATGCTGGTTGAGGAGAAGTCTTATGTGGATCTCAGATTATCTCCTCACGGTTCTGTTGTGAGATTCAGCCATGCTAGCTAGACTTCTATGCACTTTTTGAGTTACTTTGGGCACAAGTCAGGAAATGAGTCACTGGCTGAAGAGGGATATAAGAAGAAGAAGATTGAGGAGCAGTCATGTTCATCAATCCTAAGGCCATTCAGAGTTTGTCTATATCATTGATTGTAATGTACATTCTTGCAAATTAATGAAATACTTATTTGACCAATCGGTCGTATCCTTAGTTAGTAGTGAATTTTAGCATTCATTTGCCTTAATTAATGATGAATAATGTTTGGGCAGGACGCATGCAAGCTACACTTGGAGAAGGAAGGGTCACATGCGAACTGCGATCATTTGGTCATATAAGAGCTGCATTTTATTGCTCGTGCCACAACAACTTTGTTGCTTGGTGGGTAGATGATTGAGTTCATTTTGACGTCTTTGTGTCTTAACAAGCACATAGCTCCATTAAATTTTGAGTGTTTAATAGTGCCTCTACACCTTAGCTTTTTGCTAGATTTTGAACGTTTAACAGTGCCTCCACATCTCAATGAGCTCTTGGCTGTGTTGGATTTTTGAGTGTTTAATAGTGCCTCTGCACCTTAGCGAGCTCTTGGCTGCGCTAGATTTTTAAGCATTTCATAATGCCTTCATACCTCAGCAAGCTCTTGGCTACGCTGGATTTTTTGAGCGTTTAATAGTGCCTCTACACCTCAGTGAGCTATTGGTTGTATTAGATTTTAAGTGTTTAATAGGGCCTCCATACCTCAACAAGCTTATTACTCTATTGGATTTTGAGTGTATCGACGGGGTAGGCTTTGCGTCGTCTCACCCTCAGGTGTATTCGCATGATTTTATCTCACTAGAATGTATCGACAGGGTAGGCTTTGCACCATCTCATCCCGAATGTATCTGCATAATTTTATTTCGCTGGGATGTATCGATGAGGTAAGCTTTACACCATCTCACCCCCAGATGTATGCGCATGATTTATCTCGCTATGATGTATCGATGGGGTAAGCTTTGCTCCGTCTCACCCTCAAATGTGTCCGCACCTCAACTGATCAATTGAAAATGATATAGAATCGATATAGAATAGTTTTGTGTAACGTTCTGCTAGGAGCAATCAAAAATTTGGGATATTTTCATTAACCTTAGTATAACATTACAGGATCAAAATATGGTTCTAAGGGAAGGCTCTTGCTCCTGATCAGCAATTGACTGAATTTATTATGCTTGCTGCCCTAACGACCTTACCAGATAATCCTATAACCAGCTTCTTCTAATGAGATCTTCTATGGCATCCATTAGTGCCCACCATTCCAAGGTATTATGCCTGATCTCATTATGGTAGGCACAGAATCTACTTGAGTCCTTGAACTTGCTAGGGGCTCTTATAGGCTTGGGCTTTCTAAATTCCTTTTTGCCTTTTTCCATAGCAAAGATCCTGTCCTGCAAGTCAGATAGGATGCTATAGCTTTTATGGCGATCTTGATGTAGAAGTCGCACATCATTGGCTCCCTTCACGAGCTGGTCGCTGGGACCAGTATTCTGATTCTTTTCACTCCTCTTTTTGCTTTAAGGAACGATGGCTATCTCACCTTTATGCCTGAGCTCCTCCATCTCGAAGGTTTCCTCTTGTCTAATTTGCTTGGTAGCTCACTCAAAGAATTCAACGAGATCTCGAGCTGGGGACTTGTAAAAGCTTTTGTATAACTTTCCATTCTTGCAAAGTCTAGCTAAGATTGCCATTAAGATGCTCTCCTCTGATGGATTTTCTACGGAGTTGGCTTCATGCCTAAACCTGTCTATATAATCCTTCAGTGATTCGTTCTTTTACTGAAAGACCATTGTGAGATGGCAGGGAGGCGTAAGCTACCTCTTCAGCACCTGATACTGGTCGACGAATTTTTTCTGGCACTCTTCCCAACTATTGACACTGTGAGCTGGAAGACTTCTGAATCATGCTCGGGGTATGCCTCCTAATATGACAGGGAAGACATGACACTTGACTAAAGGATTGGTTGTTTGAAAATCCATTTGGGTGTTGAATGTGTTCAGATGGTCGTACAGATCACTATTTTTATCGCACAACGGGATTGCAGGCATTTTAAGTTTCTGTGGAAGGGGTTGTGTTTCAATTTCCATAGAGAATGACGAGCTCTCCTTATCACAAGTTTGATTGTTTTGAGACTGGGGGCGCTCCTCCAGTCATTTCAGCCTTTAAAGAACTTCCTTCATTATCGAGTTTCGCATATCAGATCATAGGCTGGAGCTCTCAACCTATTGTGAGCCCCCAAATCACTGACTATTGTGGTTCCCGTGAGTCTTTTTCTAGGCTTCTTAACGTAACTGTTGGAGTTATGCTACGATTTCCTCTTGCCTTTGCACATCTTGAGTTTGTGCTTATGCCAGCACTTTAACAGTTTCAGCCAACTCTCTTACCATGTTCTCGAGCATCGGTTGAGGTTGATGAGAAGTTTGCGCCTTCTCAGCTTCGAGGACAGTGGCAGGCTAAAGATGAGCTTCAGCAATAGAAATGTCTGCCAATTGGAGAAATGGAGCATTTGAACTCCTAGTGATTCTTTCTCTTACCATTGTAACTATACAGAGAAGGAATCAAGAAATATTAAAGTAGATGGGCCCTTCCTCTAGTGCCAAAATATTGACAGTGAAATCTAGTTCCATCAAATTCCTGTCAACTAAGATCAGTTCTTGAATCCCAAACTGCTTTCAGGCAATGGAAAAGATGATGAAGGAGTTGAAGAAGCATGCAATGTTTTTTAACATGGTTCAATCAAAACTAGGCAGTACTGGTTTCTACGTCCATGGTAATTTCTATTTATCTGAAGAGAGTTTTATAGAGTTTCAGTATATCTATCTCAGCTTAACTTACAAAGATCATCCTCCTTCTATTTATAGAGGCTGGAGAGGTTACAATTATAATTTTTTTTACTATAAATAAGTTATATCAAACATTAAATTAACAAGACAGTATAAGCTCCTGCAATTCGATTTTTGTAGACTGCTTTCTGCGGGTAGGTCCTGTTTGTTATCTAGATCTAAAAGCTAATGTAAGCTTGTCTGATGTTGAGCCTTTTCTATCTTGCTGAGCTCTTGGCCGGGCGATGTGCCTATCCTCATGAACTAAGATGCTTAGCTCAGGGTCGCTCTTAACCTTCATTTAGCGAGGCTGACGTTGCTCTTGGTGAGGTGAGCTTTAGTAATGCATCCTAGACCTCACGATTAGTGAGGTGGTGCGGTCTTAGTGAGCTAAGCTTTTTCAACTAGTTCTTAGTTTCTACTGGTCTTTTGCCTTTCTCTTATGCGAAATTGGATTTTACCCATAACAGAATAAATTAGTTAGAAAACACAATTGAAATTTGTGTCAAATTTATGGGATTAAAAAGCTTTTTGACCTAAATATTCATAAATAGATCAAGCAAAATACGATCTTGTCCAAAAAATCACAAAATTAATTTTATTTTTTTGTGATAAAAATTTATTTTATTTTGAAGTGGTATAATTCATCTTTCATCTTTTTTTTTTTATACATTCATGAGTTTTTGTTTATTTAAATCCATGTGTTATTTTTATGTCATTTTCTAATGGACATGTATTAGTTTCATTATATTATATCAACTTTTTTTGTTAATAATTTAATGGATAATTAACAGTGTGATTTATTTTATTGATTCAAATTAAAACATTAAATGATGGAATTGAGAAAATTTATTTTTAAACAATAAAATTAAAAAAAATAATATCTTTTAAAAATGATAATGTCAAACATTCAAAATTTTATGAAATATATAAAAAAAATTATAAAAGTGTATACCAATTTATGTTTATTCCGGCACGTAACAAAAGTAAAAAACAAAATACATTATAGTGATAGACATTCACTGAAAAAAAAATGATGAAGCAGCTTTGAGTCAAAATATTAGTTAAAATTTTAAAAAGATTATGTGGTTACATTACTACATAAATATACTTATGCATAAGTTATGTCAAACATATCACATCAGTTGGAAATTAACATTTATTTGAGTGATATTTTAAGTTAGAATAATCCATGTTAGGTTTTTAAGCAACGTGTAAAACAAGAAATTATGTTGTTTTTAATCTACAGGCGATATCTTTGAAAAATGTTTTACACATCTTTGTTTAATAAACAAACAATGTAAAATAATTTTTAAAAAAGATTATAATGTTAGCTAAGTTATGGAACTAACATGAAAAATCATTAAAGATTTCAGTTTTTTAAACAGATGTCTTTTCTCTAAATGACAGAATGTCGAAGTTGATTTTTTTATTAAGAATCGATATCTTGATTTGCATTTACTGTCCATATTTTTCATGCACCACATTTAATTCATTTTTGAATTATTTTTGTCTATTTTATTTTTTAAATAATATATTACAATTTTCATAAATAAATTTATCCAAAAGCTAATTATTTTCTAAATTATTTTATCTAATTAAATAATATTTAAAATTTTGAATTAATTTGTAGTCTAAATAAAAGGGAATTATTTGATTGGGAATAAAAAACTAATAATTAGAAAATAATTTGTTCATAAGTCATATTAAACAAAACAATTCAAAAAAGGCTCATACAAAAATTAAATATTTTTTATTCATAAATAAACAAAATAATTTGAAATTAACCTCATTGATTTTTTTGTAGTAACCTACATCTAAAGCATTATGGACATTGGTTTTGATAAAAAATCAATGTCATTTTTCCTAACTCATCTTAAAAAAAAAAAATAAACAAACAAGCATCTAATATTACATATAATAGTTTTCATTTAAAAAGTATAGCTACTTCAGATGTCAGTATAATATGTTAGAATCAACATTTAATATTATATGTTTACGTCAGTTTCTAATAGAAAATTGACATCTAATCAATTTATCTTCATATACCTGAATATAAACGTATTGAATTTATTTTGAATTTTTTTTGACAATTCTATAGTCTTGGTAAAATGGAAGAAAGTAATCATTATTAGAGCATTTTATAATTCCGTTGTCTTAGTAAAATGAACAATTAATTGTAATACTGGCATATCAGTAAATTAGTTGTACGTAAATAATTTGATTGATAAATTAATAAATATTTTTGACAGTTGAGAAGCAATAACTTTTAAAATGTATAGTTTAAAGTAAAATGGTACAAATTAAATAATTTTAAAAGTATGTTAGTTCTTTAACTTAAACTGACGTTAAACATAATATTTAGTTTAGATGCTCATTTTTTGTGGTGTTTAGTTCAATTGATGGAAATGGAAATGTTAATTGAATCAAATAAGGAAGAGTAAAGGTAATGGTAGTGGCTATTTTTTAATTTATTTGGGTTAGTAAAGGAATGGAATCACATTGTTTATGATTCACTTTCTTACGATTTGGTTAGATAGTGGTCAACAGTGATAGATGATGGTTAATGACGGTAGGTTGTGACAAACGATAGTAAATGACATTAAGTGGTAGTTGGCGATGGTCAACGATAGTAATGGTGATCATCAGTGATCAAAGGTGATAGGTAGAGGTTGGGGTAGTAAACAATGGTAGATGGTAGTCAATGATAATAGGTAGGGTTAGATAATAATTAATGGCAATAGGTAATAGTAGATGATAGTCAATGATAGAATGTGATGGTAGGCGATAGTTAATAGCAAAAAGTGATAGTAGGTGAAGGTCAATGATGTTGTGGTGGTGGGTAGTAATCAACAATGAAAGATGATGGTAAGCGATGGTCAATAGTAGTAATGATAATAGGTAGTGGTTAATTGGTGGTAGTGTTAGTTGGCAGTACTCAATGGTAAAGGATATGTGATGGTAGTGGTCAATGGCAAAAGATGATGATGAGTGGTAGTCAATGGCAAAAGATGATGAGTGGTAGTCAAGTGGTAGGCAGTAGTCAATAGAAAAAAGTGATGATGAAAGGTAGTCCACGGCAAAAGGTGGTAGTGAGCGATGACTAATGGCGACAATAGTGGTGAATAATGATTAACGACGAAAGATAAGTGGGTGATGATCAAAGATAGTAGATAATGATAAGAACCTCATCAAATAAGAGAAAGAAAAAGAGAGGATTTTTTTTGTGTGTGTTTCCAATGGATAATGTAATCTAATACCTTAAGTGACTGAAGGGTTTCAAACAAGGAAAATTTGTTAAAATTAAGTAACAATAAAAAATTTAACTATAGGTGAATCAAACACTTAATAAAGGAATTAGTTTTTTTATTTACCTTATGAAATTCTTCAATCAAACACCCCTTAATAGGAATTGACATTATACATAACCTCATATTTGCAAAAATACCACCACTTATATATACATGAGTTTATCTTTCATATGACACTTAGTAAGGGAACTAGATTTCTCATATTTCACATTATCTTTAAGTATCTAATGCTAAATTTGATATTTCATAATTTTTTTTAAAATTTTTTTATCACTTTTGAGTGTTTATTATAATTTCAATTTAAAATAAATTTGAAATTTTATAAAAATATTTCTAAAATGTATATTTTTTGAAAACAATATATTAGTTATAACATTTATATATAATTATAGTTAAAAAAAATTGAGAGTACGTATAAATTCTTATTAATTAAATAATTAAATTTTTTAGTATGAGGTAGTTAATTTAAATTTTTTAAATAAAATAATTTATAAATAAATATTTATTATTATAAGTATTATAAATTTGTAAATTCTTATTAATTAAATAATTAAATTCATATCAATATGTAATATTATAAGTTTTGTAAAAAAATTATATTATTCACAATTTTTCATTAAAATTTATAACTTTTATATATAAATGAAAAAAAATTTAAATAAATTTTTTATTCAAATTTGAATTTAAATGACAGAATTACAATTTTTTGTATATTTATTACATGCAAAACTTATAGCACTAATATCTTTTTGTGAAAATTACAAGAGTTTATATAAAAAGATGCAATTTTAATTATTTTTATATTAAATTTTTATGAAAACTTAGAAAAATTTTAAATATGTATCCAAGCATAACCCATTCCATTTTTCTTGTCCTTTCCGTCCTTTTCTGTTCTCTCTTGTAATTTTTTTTTTCTTTTTGAGAGCTTTAAGATTAAAATTATAGTATAATAAATATATAAAATTATAATTTTATTGGATAAAAAATTTACTTCACAATTAGTTTTTAGAAAATTCTTGTTTGTTACAACTTCTTTTATAAAAAAAAAAAAAAGAGAGATTGTTTTCTATGCCATGCATGAATTTAATTTATTTTATTTTATAACAATTTGTATTACAAATTTATATTATAAATTATAATATATTCAAATATAGGCATATTATTATTATTTTCTTACCTCTTGATCTATTATATGACTATATGATTAGTATAATTATATTGATAGCAATTGCGATAAAATATTATATTTCCTTTAATTTGAAAAAAATTATTGCATTAATATTCAAATTAGCTAAATTTATTATTTAATTTTTTTTATCTTTTAAAAATATTTTCTTAATATACTAATACTTAGATAAATTTATTTATATGTTATTTTGTCTAAAAAATTAAATTAATTACTTTATACTAGAAGATTTAATTATTTAATTAATAAGAGTTTGTGTATTGTCATAATTAATATATATTAGCTTTAAAAAATACATATTTCATAAATATTTTTTTGGGAGTTTCTGAAAGATTTTATATTGAAATTGTGATAAGTACTAATTTAATATTAGATAATTAAAGATAGTATAAAAATTTAAAAAGTGAAAAGTTTTAGATAGATATTATTTTCTAAAACATAATCATACATTTCTAATAATGTGTTGATAAATATTTTATTTCTATATAAGTATAATTATTTAATTATATATAATTATTTAATACACATAGAAATAATTCAAATAATTTAAATTAAAATTTATTAATGAATTTATATTGGAAAATGGTATAGATAATTTTATCAAATATTTTATTTTGAAGTAGCTAATTTTCATAAAGAATATTGATACATAATATTTATCAAAATGGTTTATAATTTAAAAATTAAAAGATATATTATTAAAATTATATAAAATTTGAATTATGCAACTCATTAAAGTATTAAAATATTTTTAAATTTTATTTTTAACAATAAATATCTAAATATAATATCACCATATTCTAAGTTAAAATCATTTCAATAATATTAAAATAAATATCAAATTAGCATTACTCAAATAAATAAATAATTCAGATATTAAAAATTAGAACATTGTTTGATAATTTAAAAAATTAAATTCAATAATTTAATAATAATAAAATTAAAAAATTAAATTATAAATTAATTATAAATAATTTATTATTAAAACAAATAAATATAAAGTTTCTATCCAATATTGATTCAACTTATGTGTTTCTTGCAAAGGATTAAAGGTTTTTATATAACTTTACAATTTGGGGCAATGTTAAAAATTTATCCTAGGCAAGACTTAGTAAAAGTAGCATTCTAAAGAACCTTATATCTAAACTACAAAACATATTTGAACTACTTAATACATATACTTTTACAACGAAATGTATTAATTTTTAACATAATTATACATAATATCTAAACTTAAACGTCAAAATATATTAGAGTAAGCCATCATTTTAGTCCCTAAAAAAGACAAGGTTTACATTAGATTTCCCCTCAAAAATATATTTTATATTAAATATATATCTTTTCTCTAATTTTACATCAAATCAATCTTATAGTTGATTTCTCTGCTTAAAGTCTGATGTAACAGTTTGATTTATTGATTTATCTCAATTTTAATTCTTGAAAGATAAATGTTACATTAAATTTTTCCTAAAAATATATTTTACAATAAATATGTCTTAAAAAATAAATTAAGTCTTTAATATAGAAATTTGATTTAATTATATATTTTGATTTTTTAATAGAAATATTTTACAATTGAATTCAAATTTGTTATTTAAATTTTACCAGTATGTTCTTAATATTAAAGTTTAAATGCCATGTTTCAAATTAAAAATTGTGTGAGTGATTATAGTTTTGTGTGAATGCCTTTAAACCCACATATTAAACATAAACTTATAAAATATAATTAAGTAATATTTTACATCAAATAAGTATATTTTTTTAATTAATATACTTTAAAAATAATTCAAACCTTTAATATAAAATTTTGATTTAATTACATATTTCAACTAAAATTAAATTTGTTATTCAAAATTTGTCACTATCTTTCTAATATCAAAGTTCAAATGCCATGTTTTAAACCAAAATTTATGTGAAGAATTATAGTTTCATGTGATTGCATTTAAACCAATATACTAAACATGAATTTATAAAATATAATTAAGTAATATAGACATAAGATAATATATTTTATTTTTTAATAAAATTATTCTAATAGTTTAATAATTTGATATAGAAAGTATTAATTAAATGTGTCATTTTTATAAAATATTTTAAAATAGATATCAAAATTAATTATATAATTACTGTCAATATATTTCAAATATCAACTTTCAAATGTCATATTTTTAAACTAAAAATAATATGAATGTTTATGCTTATCAACGCTTTAATATAGAAAATATTAATTATTTTTAGTCAATATATTTTATAATTTCGTGGTAATGCCTTTAAACCAACATATTAAATATAAATTTATAAAATAGAACTAAATAATATAGATATAATATGGCATATTTTATTTTCTAATAAAAATATTTTAAAAAAAGTTAAGTCTATAATGAAAAATATTGGTACATTTTCCTTTTATTTATTTTTCAAAATAGTTATTAGTAAAACTATAATTTATCTAAAACATATTAAATAATTAATATAATAAAAGTGAAACTTTAATTAAATATACACTTATTCGATGTAAAATATTATTTTAATAAAAATTTAATATAATATTTATTTTTCAATAATTAAAATAGATCCATATCAGTGAAATAACCTATGACATCAAACTTCAAATAGAGAAACTAATGACAATACTGATTTGATGTAAAAATTAGAGAAAAGATATATATTTGATTTAAAACATACTTTTAAGGGAAATCTAATGTAAAATTTATCTTTTAAGGATTAAAATAATAATTTACTCCATATATTAACATATTTATATCCTTGTCCTCATGCATCAGATTGTCCAAACTATATTAATTCAATTATAAATTGCTATGTATAATTAATAAATATTAACAAGAAAATTGCTATTGTTTTGCTTAAATTCATTTTTGTCCCTCAACAAGTTGATCGATTCCTCTTAATCTCAACTCATGGATTTCCGTTGACTTTTAATCTTCAATTGGAAAAAGTTAAGCCCTGGTATCACACCGTCAACTCTGTCCAAGCACTGACAGGAAATGCAATGGTATCAAATAGTCTACTTCACTCCCATCAAAAGAAAGAAAGAGAAAAACATTTGCTAACTTCACCAAGTTTGCATCGTTTTGGCCACTATGCTTCTTTTTTCCACATTTCTTTCAATGCAGCTTTCTCAACTTGGATCAGAGTTGAAAAGGATATGTTATAAGTTAAATACAACTAGATGGAGTCGTCATTTTTTTCATATCAATGAGGTCTTAATTTTCATTTTCAATTTTGTTTGAAATCAGTGAGAAGGAATATGTCAAGGACAGTGAGAAAGAGCCGAAACATAAACAGAAACAGAAAGAGAACAAGTTATCATTTTCACTTTCATGAGAACCCTCACGAACCATTCCTCGCCGGGATCACCCCAGGTAACTCCACCAACTTGTCTTAGAAAGCGAAGTTGATGGATTTCCTAAGAGACTGACTACATTTGTTTTTCCCAAATGTATCTTTTTGAAGAAAATAATTATTGGAATTGGGGTTGTTGAGAGCATTTCAATTGTTAAATCAGTAATACCGATATGATTTCTACGAAGCAGAAGAGAACATTCTTTGTTTTTTTATAATATAAAAATCATATCGTTCACTCATTCAAAATGTTATTATGCTACAAGTGTGCATCATTTGTTATAAGAAAATCAGTAAGAAAAAAATTTAATTTTTTTATTTTTTTCTTCTATTTTAATTTAAATTATGAATAAAATTTATATATTTATCTTTTTTAACGATAATTATTTATTTAAATTATCTATAATCAATTTTTAATTTAAATTTTTTATTTTATTGCTATTAAAATATTGAATTTTCAATTTATTTTTTAATTTTTTGACTTATCAAATAATATTTTGAGTTAAATTTTTAATATTTAATTTATTTAGATAATAAAATTTTGGCATTGAAATAATTTTCAACTTAGAATTTGGTAGTATTATATTTAAATATTAATATTAAAAATAAAAAATATTTTAATGATTTAGTAAGTTATATAATTCAAAATTTAAATAGTTTTAATAATATATTATTTAATTTTTAAATTGTGAACCACTTTGATAGATGGTATATATCCTCATTCTTTATAGAAATTATCTATTTAAAAAATTATTTAATAAAATTATCTACACTTAATTTTTAGTCTAAATATGTTAATAAATTTCAATTTAAATTATTCTATGTGTATTAAATAATTATACTTATATAGAAATAAAACACTTCTTAATATCTAATTATGATTTGATGGATAATTTCTATCTAAAGTTCTCACTCTTTAAATTTTTATATTATCTTTAAATATAAAATATAAATTTAATATTTCATAATTTCTTATTTTAAAATTTTTATCACTTTTGAGTAATTATCAAAATTTTAATTTAAAATATTTTTAAAAATTAATAAAAATATTTCTAAAATATATATATATATTAAGATAATATATTAATTATAATAATACATAAAGTTTTATTAATTAAATAATTAAATATGCTCATATAATGTAGTAGTAATTTAAATTTTTTAAATAAAATAATTTGTAAATAAATTCACCTCAATATTAATATATTAAAAAAATATTTTTGAAAAAATAAAAAATTCAAATGATAAATTTAGCTAATTTGCGATATTAATATAATAACTTTATTAAATTAAAAGAAATATAGTATGCCTTCACAATTATGGTGTATATAATTATATAGTTATATAATATGTACAAATATAATGATTATTTACTAATATTTAAATACATTATATTTTATAATCTAAATTAATATGATAAATTACTATCAAATAAAATTATTAAATCTATATGTTGCACAGGTTACAAGTTAGCTATATATAATTTGCTCATTTAAAAGATGATAATTGCTATAATTAATCCTCTATCTAGTTAAATAAATAAATAAATTTTCAAAATAATAATATTTATCAAAAGGCTACTTCTGTGCTAGTTGAGCTAAGGGCTCGTTTGGTTGGACTGAATGAAGAAGGAAATGAAGTGGAAATGTCACTTTTCCATTGTTTGGTTTAGGGGAATGGAGGGAAAAACATTTCTCTAGAGACAAACTTTTCCATTCATTAATTGAAATCATTTTCCATTTTGAAACTAAAGAATGGGAAGTCCATCTAGACCATGAGGCTCCCACTCAATAAAGTATCCCCATTTTGACTTTCTCATACTACCGAACAATCTCCTTCTACATATTTTCATTCTGCTCGAAGTTGAATTTCTGAAGTCTTTCCGATCAGAGATTCTAATCCCTCTGTTCGAGGTATGTATCCTAGGGTTTGCGTTATTTGATTCGTTGAAGCAAGTTGGGATTGTTATTTTGGGGTTCACACTTTTTCATGTTGTTCTTTTCTTTTATTTTTTAGGGTTTAGTTTTGAATTTTAGTGATTTTAATACTTTAATTAGTGATTGTTTATACTGGGTTTTGGATTAAAAGGTTTAAAATCATAGCTTTATTTTAAGTTTCACACTACCAACTCAGCTTTGTTTTCCCGGGGACGAACAGTGATATGGCACTGGCCTTTTAGACTTTCATATAAACATGTATCGCATAGGCTTAATTGAATATAATAAAAAAGAATTTTTATTTGATTGATTGACTGTATGTTCAAAGAAGCAAGTTGATTGATGTATAAGTAAATAATCATTTATAAAATCTCTTCCATAGTTATGGCACAAAAAGCAATGCAAGTATTGGTTGTTGTGTTATGTTGGTGGTTGAATATAGCATATATGATGCATAAAATGCACATTATGATGAGTATCATACTTGCCCTACACTGTCGTAGGTCTTTAAGGAGACCTATTAGATACAATTTAGACTTCCATCAAAAGATGGCCCAGCTTATGAACATGATTTACCATAGTGACGTGATGTGTTATAACCAAATTAGAATGTATAGGTCAACATTTGATCATCTCTGTTCCATGCTTGATAATATTAGGGGATTAAAACCTTCAAAAAACATGTTAGTCGATGAGCAGGTATCAATGTTTCTTCATATTCAAAAGAATAGAGTAATTCAATGTGAGTTTGAATGGTCTGGGGAAACCATTAGTAGGTATTTCAACTTGGTACTAAAAGCTATGATACGGTTGCATGGAGAACTTTTCAAAAACCCAAAGCCAATTACGGAGAATTCAACAAATGATAAATGGAAGTGGTTCAAGGTGAGTATGAATTTCATTCCATTTATCTATTGATTCCTTTTTTTTTTCCTAACATTTGACCTATTGTCACTGGATTGTCTTTTGCTATTGATAGAATTGTCTTGGTGCCCTTGATGGAACCCACATATCGATAAAAGTCCCAGTGCAACATCAAGTAAGATACCATAACAAAAAAGGATGGATATCCACAAATGTACTAGTAGTTTGCTCTCTAGATGAAAAGTTTATTTATGTCTTCCCTGGGTTGGAAGGATCTACAGTGGACGGTAGGATTTTACGAGATGCAATTAATAGAAATAATGGTGGCCTGAAAATACCACATGGTGAGTTTTTGGGGTATGGTTACTTAAAATATACTTGTAATTTTCTCATAGTTGCATTTACTAATTGTTT
>JANHAO010002576.1:0-28341 GCA_026873985.1 Saraca asoca
GGCTGAGTTCTGATTAGACTCATTAATCATTTTCAAAGATTCTTGTTTGTGATTTTAAGCCATAGAAATGATTAACAATTGAATGGACATATAGTAATCAAGGAAGCATTAATCTCAAGTTGATTCCCTTGGCTGGTTGCTTGTCTATTTTTATTTTAGTTTCTATTTTGTTAGTGTTTTCTGTTATGTTAGATTCTGCCAACCCCCCTTATTTTCAACTCCTAATTGATTGATATCATCTAACAGATGATCTTTGGGTTCGACCCGGTGTTGCTCTATGCTACAAGTAGAGTGGTGCAATCCGATTTTATAAATTTCTAATTTGATCGGTCGCGACAAATCGAACATCAACGTGCTTGCTCCTCAATCTTCTTCTTGTAGTCTTCCTTCGCTGTAAGCTCCTTTCTAACTCTTCGTAGCACTTAAAATTCAAAAGAAGCAAACCGAAGTGATTAGAAAGGATGAACCCCACAACATAACCATGAGAAAATAATCCAAGATCCTTGCCAGATCTTTCAAGATCCTCGAAGAAAGATTGCCCATAAAGACTTCCCATGCCTTAAATAGACCAACCTGGTCTCACTAAAAAGTCTAGAAGAAATCCAACTGCTCTCTCCCATTAAATGCCTTGGAAAAAAATGAGGTTGACACGCCAATGGCTATGAAGCACGTATAGTAGAAGGTATGGCTTGGAGCAAATGAAAAGACAAGTTGACCATAAAGACTTTAATTGCACAGTAATCCACAAATGAAGCCTTTGCCAGCAAATTACAACTCTCAGCCCACGAAGCGAGCTAAGAGTTAGGGGGTTAATGTTGTGGGTATTTTCTAGTATAATGCAAATGGGTTGGCAAAGGCCCAATAGCTGATAAGTCCATATCAGAACAAGGTAGAAGCCCCAACTTACTAAAAAATAAGCCCTGGCTCGCATAGCTAACAATTCACATTGTGTGAGCTCGCATCATCTATTGCAAGCTCACGAGTTTGACCTCGCTAACCAAAGGCCAACAATGACCCTAGATCAAGAGCCCTAACTCACAGGACGCAACACCTCACCTAGTTAAGGGCTCGCCAAGGGTAAACCTAAAGCAGGCACCCCTCTTAGACTCAACCTATGGGGCTAGTCTGCAAGAAGCAGCTAACATGAGCCCACCCACAAAAAGCAACCTATAAAAGTTGGCCAACAGCCTACAAAAGCCATTTTGCAGTAATCTAGGCTATCTTGTACATTTATTATCTAATGTAATAAAAATACAAATTGTGTAATTACATTTGTAACCTCCCAGCCTTTATAAATAAAAAGGCGGAGATCACTGTAAGGTATTCTGGATTCATGTATCGAAACTTTGTAGAAATTTCTCCAAATCAATAAAAGCTACCATGGACATAGGAACTGCTGTCGCTTGATTCTAGCCGAACCACATTAAAAATCCTTTTGCATCCTTGTTATTCTTTCTCTCCATCTCTTCTTGTCTGATCGGATTATAGTTTGAGCCCTAAAGGAACTCTTCAAGTTCGTTGGATTTGGACTAAACCAAAATCCACCATCAATAATACTCTTCATAACTAACGATGATGTCTTCATAAATCTTCTTCTCTGAGCATACACACAATATAGGTACTTTCCTTATTCCTTAGCATTGGTGTCTTTTCCAAATTTTTTTCTCCATCATCAACTACAACTCTCTTACTCTCTCCCAGACTGAAACATTTACCTCCACAACATTATCATTCATAATCATCAACTCTTATGCGAATCAAACTAACTACCACCACAACTTCACCATTCATCCTTTTTACCTTGTGTAGGATTGAACTCTATCTTCACAACATCATTATTTTATTGTCTTTAACTCATGTGCACAATCAAACCAACTTCACAACATCAGCATTTATCATGATCAATTCTATATGACATCAAACCTGACTCATACTATCCCAAATTACCACTCTCATATGGGATTGAACCTGCTTTGATACCACTTATTAGAAAATAATATTCTCACTCCAAACAAACTACCATTAGGCAATTAAAATAATGAATACAATAATACACAAACAATTTAACTTGAAAAATCCCTAAACTCTAAGGAAAAAAAATTACGGATGAGAAGAGATCCATTATAAATCAATATTACAAAATGATATGTATGAAAGCTCTTAACCATAAGCCCACAACTTCCTAATCACTATCCCTACATCTCTTCCAAACCTCTATAAAGGTTCCCACATAATCTCCACAAGCACTCATAATATTATCTCTCTCATACCTCAAACTCTTATCTAATACAAATATTTATTGCCCAAAATATTTTTTTAGAAAGCAATCTCAATCTCACCCTAACACAAAAATTTAACTTGAATAGGAAGATGACACAAATATGGAAAACTAATACTAATTAATAATAATTAGAATTTACGTTAAACTTAACACAAACACTACCTTGAATCCTAAATACAAATCTTAAGCATTAAACTCTAAACCTATACATAACTTTAAAACTATTAACTATTCTATTTTTCCTACATTTTATCTCTCACTTTCACGTTCACATTATCTCACTGAAAATTTAGCTCCTATTGTGAACTTAATAAAGGAGTGTGGTATTCTTACATCCACTTTAGAATGTGAGTTAAGATTTATTCAACTTCTGATCTAAATACTAAAATGCTAACTGCTAAATTCTAATCCTAAATACTAAACATGAACTCTAGATAATACATCATTTTGAATCTAACTTTATAATATTTATAATTTTATTGAAAATTTTGACATATCCCAAACACTTATTTGTAATACATTTTGTAAAAAATTTAACACAATAACTAGTTATTGTTTAATTTTAATTTCACCCACCTCTTATCCTAGATTGTTCTTACTCTTCTATTCAAATCAATAAGAAGATTAAATTAAAATTCATCTGAATTTGCAAAGTTTGATTTTAGATAAGCAAATTTAGACTGGCCAAGACTTTTGTCACATTGTCCACTAGGTAATTACCTAAAAAGCTTAAGCTCCAAAGAGAGGTTATTCGATCATCTATTTTACTTAAAAATTTATATTTTTATTTGAATGTTTTTTAGATTTAGAAATAAGTGGCTTAACGGTGAAAGCAATCAAGTTCTTAGAAGTTTGAGCTTCCCATAAATATTATTCTTGCACCAAGCCAATAACTCCTTATTGTAAGGATAATTTTAAAGGGAGCTCCAACTCTTAGGGCACAAGATGTTTTGAACATTAAATCATCCTTTTTATATTAAGATTTGTGCTTTTAATTTGACTTATTTACATCTTTGTAAAAAAGTAATCCAATGATAAAAATACTCAATCTCATAAGAGTTTGAGCTATTGTAGAATCACCTTTATTGTAATATCATAAAAAAAATAGAGATTTTTTTATCCTTAGGGAAGATACCTTATGCTATGTTTCGGTGGGGGGGGGGAATGGAGGAAAAAAAAAGGGAGAGGAAGCTTATATCATAACCTTCTCCTTATCTGCAAATTATGATTAAAGAACAGAAGAGATTAGAGATTTATGACTAATCCTCTAAAGTTCTTCAATACTCTCTACTATTCACTATTTTATGTTTCTCAATTTTGAGGATTTCGAAGGAATTTCTAAAAATCTAAACAAGTGGAATTGACATCCTCTCTTAACAATCCATTTTTATTTTTGTTTTCTTACTATCCATTTTTTCTCATTTTCTTCCTTTTCTATCTTCCGAGCACATCAAATTATGTTTAGATGATGAGGTGTTTTCGTCATTTGAAGAGAATATATATATATATATATATATATATATATATATATATATATATGAAAGAGAGAAAGAGAGAGAGAGAGAGAGCCAAGCCAAATATGATGCTATCAGGCAAGGTTTTGTTTTGAGTGGGAGAGCAAGAAAGACAAATAGATGAGAATATTAGATGATGAGGTGTTTTCGTCATTTGAAGAGAATATAAGGAGATGGACGTGGCAGTGGGATGAGCTTCTACATGTCTTTGTCTCATTTCTTAATAGAAATTTATTGAAACACTTTTGCTCGATGTTTTTCCTCTCTTCAGTTGGATATATGTTTCTTTTACGATTGATGATCTTTACTTGCAATTGCTTCTGGACGAACCGTTTCCTATCCCACTCCAAACCCTTACAATTAAGAGCAAGAGATAAGAGAATAAAAGATATCCTATTCATCTCTGTGTATATGTATCCATCTAATACACATTGTATGAATCTAAGTACTAGAGATCTTTCATTTTTTAATAGGGTTGGAACACTTGCCTTTCAGTAGGAATTTAAAATGTGATTATTGTTGTGTTGTGATTATGTCGCAGTTGCGACAAATCATAAATATAAGTTTCAATTTCTTAAAAAAATTTCTTCCTTTTATATAAAAGTTAAGCTTTCCCAATAAACAAGTTGAAAAGAGAACAAAATTGTTTTACATGAATCGCAAAAGTAAGTATTTATATGTATTTTTTTCAATTTGCATATATAGATAACTAACCCTTCACACAATCATGGCATTGCAATTTTTGTTGAAAATGCTATTCAATATCTTGTTTTTGCAGCGTTGAAGCAAATATATAATCGATCAACATATCACACATGATTGTAAAAAATATCTTTTAAGTATTTAATATCAATAATAAATGCATGTGTCCATGCTACATATTGCTGCATATGAGCGTCAAGAAGCTGTCAAACAAACTCAACAGTTCCTCTCAAGTGCCAAGAACAGTGAGATTTTTGTCCATTAAGTAACTGGCTGCAATTCTATTGAAACACGAATTTATTAGATATTTTTTGGCCTTTTGAATGGTCCAAATTTGTTAGCTTGGGTGCTATCATATATACAACGTGTACAGCTTATATGCTTATTTTATTGTTCCAATATAAACATTTTGACAAAAAAAAATAAATATCTTTATAGTACAATTTATTTTGCACCAAGTTATAAGTTGTTCCAATATTTTACATATGTCATACTTTTGCAGCCTTACAATTTTTTTTTTTGTCTATAAAATATTATTAAAAAAACTAATTTATACAACAAAAACAATCAATCTTTTTTTTTTTTTCAAGAATTAGATGATAAAATTTAGGAGTACGTATGAAAGCATTCGAGGAGAAAGTGACAAACTTATATGCTTATTTTATTGTTCAAACTAATTTTAAATTACATAAATGTTTCAATAGTCGTAGGCATTATATATGGAAAAATAAGTAGAAAATAGAATAATATCTTAAGGTATCTAAGATGCTGGCTGCCTTAGGAATCAAAGATCTTAGCTTTCCAATTGAGGCGTCAAAAATCCTGTATACAAACTAAACTTTTGTTTAAAATATCTAAAAATAAAAATTCATTTCATTTTGAAATGAATTTTATTTTATATAGTGTTTGAATTTAAATTAAAAAAATAATTTATTTCATTTCATTTATAATTTTTATTTGAATTATATTTCTATTATCATAAAATTCATCAAATTTATAAAAGATTTTATTAGAATTCATTTCATTTGACATGAACTACATGTTACTTTAATAACTATACCTTTATTCTAATATTATTATTACATCATCAAAATCAATCTTTTATTTGAATTTCATATATTTTTTAATATATTCTAATAAAGAAATTCATTTATAAAGAAACTGAAATCATTATTTTTTAAAATTAAAATTTATTTGTAAATGAATTAGAATTATTTCTATTAAAATAAAATAAATTGAATTTCAGAAAAGTTAGATTCAAAAAAAAAAAAAAGATAAATGACAATGTTCTCTTAGTTTGGTAGTTGGCGATGGCCTGTCTTGGAGGAAAATAATAACCACCAGTCTTCTGCACGAAAGGTTTTGCTCTATGATTCCAGTGAAAGATCTCTGAGATTTTGTTTGATAATACAGATAGAACAATGTCAAAATGAGGGAATATCTTAGTGATGTAAACACATACCATGCCTTATATATAGGAATCACTGGTCAAACAAATTTTTAAATTAATTAATATATGTTCTTAAAGATATTTTTATAAAAATATTTTAATTTTGAAAAAAAATATATATCCTGACATCTTCTGAAATTTAACAAAATCTCACAGAATTCTCGTTTAGTTTAAAAACATATCTAGACTTTTTCTGAAACATAAAAAAAAAAAAAAAAGTTACACTTCAATTTAAATTTAATTTTTTATTAATAAAATAATTAGAAAAAATAGTATAAAATTTAAATAAAATATGAGATATTATAAATATTTTGTGGTCACAATATATATTTTGATTAAGGTCAAATGATTTAAAAAGAATTACACTTATATCAAAATTTATTTATTTTATTCATCATATTTGAATTATGGTAAAATACTTTTCATTCCCACAATATACCTTTAATTATGCAAACTTGATTTAATTTTAGAAAATCTGCCCCAGTTTTCCTTAAAATTTAAAACACTCTATATGACTTAATCCTTTTTAAATTATTGTCAATGCAGAACCTTACTAATGTCATTGCAAACATGAAAAAAAAATTAAATTATATGAAACTTCCCTCGATTATAAGCCTTGTGTAATTTAATATTTTTAAGTTATAAGAAATAAAATATGTTACATAAAAGTTATATAATCCAATTTTATTATCACAAAAATGTATGTTAAAAAAAAAGCATAAGTTATATGTAAATAATAATTTAAAAATATGTATTATTGAAATTTAAAATTTAATGAGATAAAGTGCAGCTGAGTTGTGTAACACAAGGATTGTAATTTAGCTAAAAAAATAAAATAAAATTACCAAAGTCATACTTTATTCTCCGCGGAAGCTTTTCCTTTGGAGCTAAGTATTGCGATTCAGTGATTCCAGCCAAATATTATGGTACTGACAACTACCGTAATATATCCAGTCTCATGAAATAAAATAAAATTAAAAACAGCTGTTTCCATCTTATTCTTAGTAACGATGGCCATTTTTAATAATGATTTGATACAAATTTGAGATATTTTATACAGATTTAGATTGAGTTTATATAAATTTATAATATAAATGAATTATTTATTTAATATAAATAATAAATAAATAAAATTAGAATGAGTTCTAAATTAAATGAATTAATATATCAACTCATTTAATAATTTATATTAAAATTTTAAAAAATATTATTTAAAAATAATTAATAATTAAATTATAATTAGTTTTATAATAAAAATAAAATTAAAGTTTTTAAAAAATGTGAAGAAAAACTTAATACATCTAATTAATTATTAAAATATTTTCAATGAAATATAATAAATAACTAAATTTTCTAAATAAGTCAATAACATAATTTTTTAATTAAAATTATTAAGATTAATATGTGTTAATATGTTTAATAAATAGATAGATTCAACACGCTACAATTATTATTTGAACCAATTCGTGTTAAATTTATTTAAATTGTCACTAGTTTTTAAAATAACATGAATTTACTACGAAAATTGAATTATCACTCCTCATTATTTTAGTCAAATTTTAAAACATGCAAAGAGAAATTGGAATTGCACGTCAACTACACCAATTGGTCAAACGCACTGCCCCATTGTTTTCTTACAAAGTTCGTTATACGTCCGAAAGCATACCCAGCAACGCAAGGAACGACGTGAATCTGAACCAATATGGTTACGTGTAAGAGAAGAATATTGAATCCAAGTGAAAGAGAGGATGTATTATGGTTCAAAGCTACAGAACTCAACCACTACATTTTGAACTTCACAATTGAAAATTTTAAGTAATAAGCTGAAAATTTTAAATTTGAATATTAAAAAAAGTACAATATTTTGTAGCTTTCATAATTAAAATCAAATTAAAGAAATAAGAATAGGCCAAGTTATTTTTTTGGGAGTTTATATTATTCTAATTTTTACTGTTCATCATCAGAAAATATTGAATATAGTAATCTCAAGATTCAATCATTTGTCATTACCTAACAAATCAAGAAATAATCACGAGGGACATATCAAAACGGCACTAAGGCCATGCAAATACCATTGTCACCATATACAATAAAGACAATTACTCTGGGGATATATCATTATGGAACCTACTTCACGGACAGACAGGACCCTTGTAAATTTAAACATAGTATCAAAATTAAAATATTTATTTATATACTTTTATGTTTAATCATAAATTATGATTATAATTAATAAAATTATGAATATATATAATTATAGTAAAATATACAGATCTCCCTTGAATTTAATCAACTCCCCTCTAATTTTAAAATATGCATAATCCTTCTATCAATTTAAGAAATATATTACTATTAAATTTATTTTGAAAATTACATTAAAAAAACATTAATTTTAACTGTTAGATCATAGTCATCGATTAAAAAATTTATCTTGTGACCAAACTGTCCTTTCTTTGTTCATATATATTCTTAATCTTATTTTACTCTAAATTATTCCTACTTTATTTTAAGTCATCTATTTTTTTATAATAAATTTTAATTTATTTAATGTGAATTGTATTAATTTCTTATTCCATTTCATCTTATGCAATAAAAATTTTATTTTATGCAATAACTTGCAATTTATATTAATTTGTTATTATATTTATTCTATGCAATAAATATTTTATTTTAATGTATTTTATTTTATGCAATACATTACAATTTATTTTATTTAATTTAGATTAATCTGTTTTAATGTAATATAATTTTAATGCATTTATTTAATATAATTTATATTAATTTATTTTAATGCATTTTATTTTATTTTACAAATTAATATAAATTGCATCAAATAAATTTTAATTTATTGCATAAAATAAAATGTATTAAAATAAAATATTTATTGTAGATTTTTATTTCATAAAATAAAATGTAATATCAAATTAATATAAAATGCATCAAATAAATTGCAAGTTAGTGCATAAAATAAAATATTTATTAAAAAATTTATTGCATAAAGTGAAATGGAATAAGAAATTAATATAATTTATATTAAATAAATTATAATTTATTGAAAAAAATAAATGACTTAAAATAAAATAGGAGTAATTTAGAATAAAATAGGATTGAGACTATACATGAATAAAGGAAAGGTAATTTGGTCACAAAATAAATATTTTGACTAATGACTATAGCCTAATAGTTAAAATTAATATTATCTTAATGGAATGTTCAAAATTTCAAAATAGATTTAGTAGGAATCTATTTTTTAAATTGATGAGAAGTTTAAATATATTTTGAAATTAGAAGAGATGTCTATGTATTTTTAACTAAATCCAAAGGGATTCCCTTTATTTTGCTCATATAATTATGATGAAATAAAATTATAATTATAAAATTTGACATATTAACAATGGATCACAGTTTAAAATGATGGCATTGTGTAATTCTCTTAATATTGCTCCAATGTAGTCTTTTTCTTCTGGACTGATAGCAGCCTGTAACTAACATTTTAGTCTTCACTTATATACGGGCATCTAGCTGTACCACAGTCTATTGTCATCGCTGAAGAGAAATATTGACCAGGCAATTGATCTGAGATTTCCACAAGGATGTGATTCACTGATATAAAAATAATAATAATAGACCATCTACTAAATGCATGACAACTACATTTTAATAGGTGATATAATATATATATATTTATAAGAGATATCATTGTTTTAGTAAGTGATATCAAGTTCTTAAAAGCTTAAACTATTCGGAAAAGACTTAAAGAACTCCGACACATCCCATCACATAATAATCCTTCAAGTATGAAACATGCACATAATACAAGTCCATTTTATCTATCAAATCCTTGATTTTTCAATTTAAAAGATTTTGATATCATATCAAGTATTATTTACCTCCAAAAATTTAAGCTATTAAGAGAAGGCAAAGGACTAGAAATGATTTTATTATCACTCCCATTTGGTGGATGAGATTTATATAAGAAAATTTCAACTTAGATGACTCCACAAATATCATGGGGTTTAGAAATTTTCATGTACAAATTATATATCACACAAAATTAATTATATATTAATACATATAATTATATATTTAAATATTATTCATTAATTGTGCCCTGTGGTAGTTTGTAATTTACTCAATATAGGATTTAAGAATTTCTGTGTGACTTGAAAACGTCTGTAGGTTGGAATTTTCCTCCTACATGGTGGTTGGGCCGACAGGTACTGCACATGTGCATCCTCGAGTTCTTATGATATTACGATGTAATGGTATTTTGTAAATATAAAGATTATTATTGCACCTAAATAAGTGTTTTATATAGGCCTCCAAGTCATTATGGAGACAGAAAGAGATTTTAGTGACAAATAGACAGATTTTTTTTTTTTCCTTTTACGTAGTTTTTATCAAATTAATGATCAGCTGAGGACTTATCATTAAAGTTAACTGAAATTTTAATTAGAAATTTTCAATATATAAATCTTGAGTCTAAACACGAAATAACAACTTTTTTTTTTATATAATTCTTTCAACTCTTTCTCGATGTTTTTCTATTTTATGTTAGTGATGTTGATTAAGGGTGAGTGAGGTCTGATGTTTAGGAAAGCCGATGAGTGTCCTGCGTGCTTCCAACTAGATAGAACAATTGTATATTGTTATTTTTTTTTTTTTATAGTAAAATCTTCATTGATTTGTTCTTATGATTTTTATTCTTTTATGCTGAACGAGATTTTTCACATTAAAAAAATTAACATTCTCCTGTTACTTGCTACATTTAATTTTGTTATTATCTTTCTATTAATTCTACTTGATTATTTCATAATTTTAGTTCCAACAAAAATTTATTTATTTCAGTTTTATATTATTTTCTCTTTCCCATCTATCCAGAGAGATAAATTAATCCATTAAGATCATGTTATCGAAATTGAAAAAAAAATTTTGCATGGATTTAATACATCTTATGTAAGCTAAATATAATAATAAATTTAGATTTCATGTATATTAGACTTTAGATATATCTAGAATTTTTTTTTTTAAATGTAGAGTGAAATAAGTCTATACAAGAGTGTCTTTATTAAATTGGGAATGAATTTTGGAGCTAATCACATCGAGCCACATGGCTCTTTATTCCTAGGTGCATTGTACATGTAGATCCTATCACATATCAAAATGTGAAAACAAATATGAGAAACAAAGAAGCTTTCCAGAGCATAACAGCCACGCTCGATGACTTACCCAAGCTCGCGACAAGATAAGGAGGCCACGTAGCTCCCCTCTTTCTCGGGATTCTGGTTTCAATTGGAAGTTGAGTTTTGCGGATTTTGATTGTTCTAACTTCAAAGTTTATCGGATAAGATAAGATTTTGGTGAGAAAATATATAAATTTAAAATTATTTATTAGTTATTAAATTTTGAATCATTAATTTATTTATTTATTAATAATCATAATAATATTTTTTATTCTTTAAAAAGTATTATGCATTTTAAGTTAATTAAATCTAAGAATTTCATGATAAAGAAATGAGAAATATTTATATATTTTAATTATAATGTATTTTTATTTTCATTTAATAGTAAAAAGTTAATTATAATTTTTAATGTTATGAAAATCATAGAATACATATCTACATATAATAAAATTGATATATAAATAATAAAATGAAAAATTAATCTTTATAAAAGTGAAGATATATATTATAACGAAATAATTAACTTTGATAAGAATAAAGAGTAGGGAGTTCAGAATGCCACCATAGTACAAGAGAAGATGACCGAAGACCTATGGATGCAGACGGAAAGCCATCCATGTGGGTGAGACCCCTATGGTAGTACAATGACACATGCCCGGTCGTTTTCAAAAAAACGGGTAAGCGTGCTCCACGTTTACAATTTTTTAATGTGAAATGTGGGAATAAATGAATTCCATGCGAAGACACATCCCTGCAAATTTTGGGCAGGTACCCCACCACTATTAAATACTCTTTGACATTGTTTGGCATCGGACGTCTGTTCTAACTTCAAATTCTCTGAGAAAGGGATGAAATAGGTGAAGCCGACTTATAAACTATATAAAATAAAATATACTAACTCTGCATAAAAAATATAATAATTTTTTCTCTATCATGTGTCTTATTTTAAGGTTGTATGAAAGATTTCACCTGCTGCGACACGATCATATAGCACACAATAAAATAAATAAATATGATAATAAGAATAAAATATAATTTTATCAAATGTTTGATAAAATATTGTGTAAGTAGTTTAATAATATAAATTTATATTATCATTTATTTATTATTAAATATATATAACATGATAATATTAAAAATTATGTAGAGAAAATTATTTTTTATAAATAATTTATATTATAATTATTTTATATTGTTTCATAATTATAATTTTTTTCCAATATTTCTCAATAAAATTAATAAATAATAAATTAAATCAATACTTTACTTATATTTTTTAATTTTTTATAATTTATTGAATTTATAAAAAAAAAGAAAAAATAAATAAATGAATGATAAGAAATTTAATCAAATGCAATTGATTTGATTTTATTAAAAAATAATAATAATTGAGATACTTAAATGAAAATATATTTCAATTGAGAGAACTAATGTACAAAAAAAATTTAAGTAATATAAATATAACTCAACAGCTGAGTCATAGAATTGTAACACTATTATAAATGTCATTGGAAAAAATGACATTGCAGCGAAATAATAATTCATATATCAACATTATCTATGTTAGCATATAACAATGACATGACATGCAAATAATTCAGAAACCTTAATAATATGACAAGTTATGTATGGCCAAATTGGCTGGACCTGACGTTACTAGAAAAAGTTGATGAAATATTTGCTTTACATGTGAAACCAATTGGTAAAAGATAATTTGTGTTTTCCTAACAATTATGCTTTTTAGGTACAAAGTGGGCAAAATCCCCATTGGTGTGTTTACTTGGCAAAATCTCCTCACACCCACATGAAATCGATCCGCTTTTTCAAGATGCTTTATGAAAAACAGAATTTTTAAATGATTTAACTCTACATATGCCTTTGCTTCTGTTCAATTAAATAAAATCTTTCCTCAATTTTGCATGTTGTAATAAAAAAGAATTGCATACACTTGATTCATGGTAATTTAAATAGAGAGACAAATATAACAATAAATATAAATCTCATATGTTACTAAGAATTTATTTGATATAAATGATTGATAAGTTAATTTTTAATATATGAATTAACTATTAATTAACAACTGATGAATTAATTGATTATATTAGAAGTATGTGATAAAATTAATTGATGAGTTAGTTCATAAATATAAAAAGATATATTAATATAAATAAATATATAAAGTTAATTGTTCATATTTATTTTGAGATTTAATTATATTAATTCAATTAAAATATTTAAAATATAAATATAATTACTTAAAATTTAATTAATAATATTTTATGATATCATATATATATATATATATACACGCACACACTCACACACTTACTTACTTTTTATTTACTAATGTTGTAAAAATTATGTGAGAGAATACTAATAAAAATAGTGTTTTTCTTATGATAGAGACTATCAAATAATCAAAATCAAAAAGGGTAAATTTGAAAAAAAAAATTTGAAAGCTATTAAGTTATAAGCTATAAGTTATTTGGTATATATAAGTTATTTGATGTAGTTTATTAAGACAAACTTATAAACTTTAATAAGTTAGTACCTTAAACACTTTTAAAATGTAAAAAATGATTTATTGATCCAGTCAATAAATTTTAAATTAATTTATAACCTACTTGTTAAATGCATTAAACACACTTTAAGTTTCACAAATATTATATCTATCCAATTATCTTTCATTTCATATTTAAAATAAATTAGATTTATGTCAGAATTTCCCGTTATAATGCCAAAAAAAATTAAAATAAGATTTTTAGCACTTGTTCATAAATTGATAAATAATTTTATTTAATTTGATGAAAATAAAAACACATGTTCTAATCAAAATTTCTTCATTAATATCATATAGTATAATTGTAACATATAAAAATTTCTCGCAAGGCATTAGAACCTAATGTGACAACTTGCAGCTCATGATTCACCCATCAAAATTTCCACCAAACTTAGCAAGAATTGAAAGATGCTTTTATCTGGAGTTGGTTGCTACTAGTTGGTTCTAATTGCATTGTTCCAAATATAAGTATGTTTCCATGCAGGTGATGCATTATTTTGTTTGTTCCTCACAATTTCGCTCCTAATAGCCATTTATATTGGAGTTTTCCTTTGGAAGATATGTTTGGCTAGTTTAATCATAAATCCTAAGTTGTCTTGTATTCTTGGTGCTTTTCGATATTTTTGGACATAGAATATGAATGTCGCTAATTATGTCGTCTGTTTGCATTTGCTCTCATTTCTCAAAAAGCTAAAAGTAATCAATCTTTAGTATCTACATGATGTACCTAACGTGTTTGTCAAATGGTCAAGGGAAGCCGTGCATATGTAATGTAGCGATCATTTGGAATCTTTTCTTCCTCTTCCAGACAGACGGGGTCATATTTAGTTTGTAAAATATAAGAAAAACGTTTAAATGAATAAAAATAGAAATTATGATTTTTTTAATTTTTTATTTTCTAATTTATAACTAAGTTGTTGAAATAATTTAAAATATTTTTTGTGTTTTCTTTAAAAAAAGAATTCTAATTTTTTAATGGAAAAAACCCATTTTGTAACTTTTTAAAAAAAAAAATAGATTATGAGTTCAATAGAAACACTTCTTTTATTAAATGACAATATTTACTTTCTAATTTAAGTATTAATTAATTTGTTCTTATTCAGGACTATGCTGCCAAGTCTACGATATAAAAAATATTGTTTTCATTAAATGATATTTTTTAGCATAATTTCTACTTTTCTATATAAAAATAGAAAATTGATTGCTTTTACAAAAAAAATATTTTCTACAACTAAACATGACTTGAGTATTGCTAAGAATCACCTTCTTCAAAGTATAGTGTACATTAAAAATGAGCAAGGCATTTGGCAACGAAGTGGTATAATGACATCTGATGTTATCTTAGAGGTTTTTTTTCTCTTCAGTGTCATGAATTTAAACTCAAGACATTGCATTTATATTAATCAGCTTGTCACTCTTGCTATCTTAAAAAAATAAATAAATAAGCAAGATGTTGACGATGGATTTTTGTTTTGAGCCAAACTCCAGTCAACAGGTGATTCTTTTCAGATCTCAAGCTATAATCTGGTTCTAAGACAGTGGATGAATACAGAAGGCGAGAAGAAGAGGAAGAGTAGCAAAGAACACAGAGTTTTTTAACGTAGTTCGGCCAAATCCAAACAGAACCGAACCCTACGCCCATGATAATGTATTGATTTGAAAGTATTTTTATAGAGTTTCAGTATAATAGCTTCGGTTCTCCCTAAGGTTCACCTCTTTCTTTCTATTTATAGAGGGATGAGGTTACAATTATAATTTTACATACAATAAATCTATTACATCAAATATTTAATGTACAAGACAGAATAGACTGATTAAGATTCTGTAAGTCGGCTTCTGTAGATTGCCTTTTACAAATAGGCCTCATGTGTTTGTTAAGTAATACACATGTTGGTCTCCTGCTTAACGAGCTCCCAGGTTATTGGTCGGACCTTACGAGCCAAATCCTTTGGTCTGGGGGGAGCTGCTGTCTTTGATGTAATGAGTCCAAGCTCATTCTCATCGGGGTGAGCTCGGGTGGAGGAGGTCGCTAGCAGCATCAGCTGTATCTTAATGCCCTTAGCGTCCTAGCGAGCTGAGGTCTTGCCGCACTTGAGCCACTTGCCAGCCCATTAAGGATATTCTAGATTTTACATATAACATAAGCCCCTCAACTCTCAGCTTACTTCACGGGTTGGGAGTTGAAACTTTTTGGAGGTCGTTCAGTTAAAGTTTTCACCGAATCCATCGTTTCATCTATTCTAGGCCATACTTTCCGCTATACGTGCCTCATGATCATTGGTGAGTTAGCTTTCGTTCTTTTTCAAGGCAATAAATGAAAGTGGTCGGGAGATTCATCCGGACCCTTTGGTGAGACCAGGCTTGGCTCTATTTAAGGCAGAAGAAGTTCCTTTTGCTTCTTCACTGAACAAACCATGAATATCCCAGCGAAAGCTCCTTTACTTCTGGTGTTTTATCTTTCCACTGTGGTGTGTATAGCCTACTGTATAAGGAGTTTCAAAGACACAACTTCTCCGATAACATGGAAAGATCTCACACGGATCTCAGATTACGAAGTCGTGAGGTTTTTACCCCACCAACTAGGCTGTTGCCGCTTCTTGAGCTGCTTTCTTTGTGAATTAGAAAAGGAGCTATTGGCCGAGAAGAATAAGGAGCAGCTATGCTCATTCCCTTTCCGGCTAGTGGGAGTCATGTTGAGAAAGAACTTGCTATTGAGAAAGGTACTGGAAGAAGAATTTCGAGGACTTAAGCAAGCTCGTGAGTTCTAACCAGCAAGGGTTCACCTCTTGGTGGCTAGCCCTCCGATTGGTGGGAGTTTTCCCCTTGCACAGCAATCTTTCTTCGAGAAGGAACTTGCTATGGCCTTCCTCTGACTTGCCTTTTAACCATTTCTAATTTGTAATCTGAGTTTTCTAATGTAATTTTACCTCATTGAGGCTTTTTAATGAATAAAATCTTCTTTGCGATTTCTATATGTTGTTCGTAGCTTTCTGTATCCCATAGACAATAACACAAACTATTGTAGTTTGTGATGAAATATTCAAATAACCAATCGGCCAAATTCCCTTATAAGCAACAAGCAAAAGAGAAACATTTTGCACATATAATATGAGTAAATTACATAAAAACTATGTCCAACAGAAAGTCGCATGAGAGCTATGAATACTGGGTCCCATGAAAGCCGTAAATCATAGTAGTCTTGTTGCCTTAGGCAAATAATCAAGTCAATTCTTGCGCTTCAATGAGCACATAACTACGCTAGCACTGAATTTTTAAGAGTGCCTTCGTGCCTCAACGAGCATGCAACTACGCTGACAATGTGAGTTTATATTTAGCATCTCCACACCTCAGCAAGCTCGTAACTTAACTAGAATTGTGAGCATGTTTTTAGCATTTCCTCGCCTCAGCGAGCACATAGCTGGGTTGGAATTGTGAGTTTGTTTTTAGCATCTCTACGTCTCAGCAAAGCATACAACTATGCTAGCATTACGAGTATATTTTTAGTGTCTCTATGCCTCAGCGAGCATGCAGCTACACTGGCAACTTTCATCAATTCTTCTCCGAAATGAGCTCCAGGAGGCCTCAGCTTAGGAAGTTGGCAACTTTGTTAATTCATATCCGAAATGAGCTTTGGGGGGCCTCAGCTTAGGAAGATGGCACTCGCCAATTCTTCTCCAAAATGAGTTGCAGGGGCCTTCAGCTTAGAAAGCCAGCAATTTCATCAATTCATCTCTGGAATGAGCTCCAGAGGGCCTCAGCTTAGGAAGTTGGCAACTTCATCAGTTTGTCTTCGGAATGAGCTCTGGGGGGCCTCAATCGGACCAGAGGCCACGATTGGCACAACGTCACTCAAGAGATTTGAAAGAGCTGATCGCATACAAGCTGCGAGGATTGCAAACATTTGATAGCGAGAAGTAGATCGGAGAGAGAGAGACGAAGATAATAACACCAAGCCAATCAGTAAACACCCTTCAACAGGGACAAATGAAAGTATTTACATTATCTCTTGATTTTAAAATACATAATTAATGTATAATTCTGATCGAGCCCCCGGCTCTTGGTCACCATCTCGCTAGGGATGTTGAGATCACTGCCCTACAGGTCGTACAACATATTCTCTTAGATGGCCTTTTCTGATCAGGTCTTCAATCGCATCCTTGAAGTCTCGACAATTCGAAGTCCCATGTTTGACCTTGTTGTGATAGGCACATAACTTATCTCTATTTCTTTGCCTAAATGGGGTCTTCAAAGGTCTAGGCCTTTCGAAGTCTTCCCTGTCCCTTTCTGCCACGTAATTCCTATCCTGAAAGTCTGATAGGATGCTGTATTGCTTGTGCCCTAGATTGTTAGCTGGAAGTCCTAGATTCTTTGGTCCTCATGATCGCGAGAGCTACGACCTGGAGTTTGCTCTTGTGAGTAGTGAGCTGAAGAATTTTTTTGATTGGCATTGCTCAATCGTCCAACTTGCTGCTGCTGGTGAACATTTGCAGGTGTAGCAACTTTAACCTACTTCTGCACACCTTGTGCTAGTGTCGTGACTGCTTTAGTCAGTTCTCCCATCATATTTTCCAGTTTTTCTTAGAGTTGGAGCCCAATCTGCACTCTGTCGGTGCCAGTGGCAATGGCAGCGGGCTGAACAGATCTGGTTGGGGTAAGCCAGCGATTGTGCTAATGATGGGAGCAGTATAAGAGTTTGTCGTAAATACATGACCTTCTAGAGGGTTAAGCAGTGTATTTAAAGCTCTGATGGTTCTTCCTCTGACCATTGTAGCATAACACAAACTAGAGAATAAATGAGATCCCCATAGATAGCGCCAAAATATTGATGGTGGATTTTGGTTCTAAGTCAAACTCCAGCTAATAGGAAATTCTTTTCGGATCTCAAGCTTTAATCTAGTTCTAAGGCAGTAAATGAATACAGAAGGCGAGAAGAAGAGGAAGAGCAGTAAAGAACACAGAACTTTTTAACGTGGTTCAACCAAATCCGAATAGAATTAGACCCTATGTCCACGATAATGTATTGATTTGAAAGTATTTTTATAGAGTTTCAGTATAATAGCTTTGGTCCTCCCTAACGTTCACGTCGTTCCTTCTATTTATAGAGGAGAGGAGGTTACAATTATAATTTTACATGCAGTAAATCTATTACATCAAATATTTAATGTACGAGATAAAATTGACTGATTAAGATCTTGCAAGTCAGCTTATGCAGATTGCCTTTTGCAAATGAGCCCTATGTGTGTGTTGGGCAATACACATGTTGGTCTCCTGCTTAACGAGCTCCCAGGTTGCTAGTCGGACCTCGTGAGCCAGATCCTTCGGTCTAGGGGAGCTACTATCTTTGAGGTAGCGAGGCCAAGCTCGTTCTCGTTGAGGTGAGCTCGGGTGAAGGAGGTCACTAGCAGTGTGAGCTGTATCTTAATGCTCTGAGCGTTCTGGCAAACTGAGGTCTTGCCACGCTTGGGCCACTGCCAGCCCATCAAGGATATTTCGGATTTCACATATAACAAAAGATAAATATATTCACCTCCTATAAGATTTTATTTAATTACATTTACAATATCTTATTTTTATAAATATACACTAACTTTTTTCTTCTATTTAAACGTACACTTGCATTCACTGCTGTAGAGAAATAAGAGGGTAAATATATATTTATAAAAATAAAATGGGTATGAACATAAAATTAGGACAAATTTTAAAACCATTTGGTTGGGATGATGCTGTAAAATTCCTTGATTCAATTGGTTTCTAAATTTTAAAATTATAGTAAGTTTGATACATGTTTAACCTCGACCTAAACTAATGATTTGCTTTGATAAAACAAAAGGAGTTACTTTTCTATTTTTAGTTTACTCTATTAGAGAATGGATTTTCCTTCACACTCACTCTCATTTCCCTTTATTCTCCCACATTCAAAAAGAATAAATATTAATTATTTATTAACACTCAAATTATATGTTCTTTTTTTTTCTTTTTTTTTAATAGTGTTAATGTCTAATAAATATTGGGAAAGAATATAATTTATTTACGGAGAGAACCTAAAAAATTCATATTTTTTTTAGACGTTGTTTGATTAAAACAGAAAACAAGTTTTTATTAGAAGTTGAATTTTCTCAAAAATAAATTCTCTTATAAAATTTACAAAAAAATATTTAAAATTATTTGGTTGATCATAGCAATTAAAAGTTTTAATAAGAAGTTTCTTCTTATCCAAAATGAAGATAAGAAATAACTTTCTTTATTACGTGAAAAATAAATTTTTATAGAAAGTTTTATTATTTCTATCTTGTTAATTACTAGTTAATTAAATAACACAATTATTTGTTATTTTTCAATAAGTAATAATTTTTATATAATTTTTTGTTAATCAAACGAGATCTTAAATTGATAAGAGAAAAAAAAACAATTAAAATCCAATTATCCAAGAAACACCCCACCCCCTGTATATTTTCTCGTGGGAATTGATATTCAAATTACTGCGGAAAAGTAATGCCAAATGATGATGATAATTGACGCATGGTCTCAAACTTTTCTAGGGTCCAATGGCTTTATCACTAAATTAACATGTAGTGAATTGAGAAAGCTACCACAGATCTGCCCTCTATTTTCCACTAAGAACAAGACCCGACTTTAAGATGGGAAAGCATTTTCAAGGGAAAATGGGAATATGGCGGAAAAAATTTGGGAAGAAAAGTACAAAGAAAGTGCGTGTCAAACGTGATTTTTTCCGTATTTTGACAAAATGATAAAATTGATTATCGTGGAACCAATGATAGGAGGCTCGTTTGCGTAAAAAGAACTTTGCCTTATTAAAGTGCTTTACTGTACACTTGATATGCTCTACTTTGCCTGCCTTGTCATACGTAATCCATCCCAATGCAGGGTGACCTTGAGGGCACTAATTAAGAAAATTTTAATAATGCCAGAATGCCAGGGATATAAATTATTAAAATATTTATATGCTCTTTTAAATTTTTTATATCAAACTGAAAATGAATTAAATAAAAATATATAAATATTTAAAAATTTATATTCTCCATATCCCTTAATTAGTATTTCAGGAGACCATTTAAAAAACTCATATTATATAAATAATATATACAAGATCTCTTAAACTATAAAAATATACATAGGAATTTTTTAGATAAAAAAAAGTGAATTCAATGAACAAAAGAGAGAAAAAGAATACGATCTTGATAGATATATTGACGAGGTCTGTAAAAAAAAAAAGAAAAAGAAAATGCTGACAAAATAAATGTGAGATAATATGGAAAATAATCTATGAAGTGGAATATTTAAGAATACAGTTTAGAACAAGAAAGGGTATATTTTGTTCAAAAGGCCCTTCGTAAAAGTCTGCACATAACTTCTTTATGGTGAGATCTTCCATAACTAGACTATTAGCCTTTAGTCATAAACCTAAAGGAATTTGCCATGTGACCATGTAACTTATTAATATCCTAAAATGTAGTTTTATTTAACAAGGAATTGATGGCAACGAAGATATTCACCTTAGTTAACATTTTTTATTTTAGGGTTGGATTTTCAAGATTTATAAAAAATTGGATTTTAAGAATAAAAATATGTTGCTTCTAAATTCCAATTTTTTTAAATGATAATTTTTAAGGATGAAGATGCATTTTAAAGTGTCAAATAGTTGTGTAACATTAATATGATCAATTTCATTAGATTTATTGAATATGATAGAAAGAATAACAAAAGGGAATTAAAAGTATGGTTTGTGAAGTAAGGGTAAATTATCTATATAGATATTTTTATAGTTGAGAGGATCATATGTATGAATTTGTTTAGCACAAGTAGTTGAAAAGCTAACTGATAACTAATAAGCTAGCTGTTAGATATTAACTGTTAGTTGAAAATTGATAAGATAGATGATTGTATTAGAAGTGTTTAATAAAATTAACTATTAGGTAACTCATAAATGTACAATGATATAAAAGGATATGTTGATATTATTAGATATATAAAATATATTACTTTTATTTTGAAATTGATGTTAAATTAATATAATTAAGATATTCAAAATAAGAATATAATTAATAAAATTTAATTAATTATATTTAATAATACCACATATTTATTTATTTATTTTTATTTATGTTAAATTAATAGACATAGGTTAAATATATAATGATATATGAGTTTTTTTTAGTCTTTTTTTTAGCTTTGTGAAAAAAAATATTAAAAATAGTATAATATTATAAAAAAATATTGATACATAAAAAGGGCTTGAGTTATTTTTTTCATGGATTATTTTTTCAAATTATTTGGTATTTATATTGATTAATTAAAAATAAATTTTTAATTAATTAAAATAAAAGAGATAAATTTAAAAAAAATAATTAAAAATTCTATTTTAATAAGTTATATGTTAATTAAAATAACTTCTTAAAAAAATTTTAAAAAAAATTAATACATCAAATATCTCTAAAATAAAAAAAATTATTTAAATAAGTCAAAAAAATTAAAAGTTACATACACTATGTGACAAATAATTTAGCCTATTAGAAAATAAAATATCCCTCTCATCGTGTAACACGATGGTGTGAAAGACATTATCTTATATTGAGTGAGTATTTTCCTATAAACGCCAACCTGAATTAGAAATTCCGGGCTGCCCGCCTGTATTGTCAGATGGCCTCTTCTCCTAGTAGTCATTGTCTAAGATTGGTGCCAAACAGCCGCACCATCTTCAGCTTGTTAGGCCCCAACCTTTAGTCATCACGGGGCCCACGAAATTAAACGCTTCGGAGATATTTTAGTTTGTAAAATCTTTCAAACATTTTTAAAAATATTTTTAAAAAATATTAAATTTTTATATTTAATTCAAAATTTAAAAAAATTTATTTAAGAATATTCATATTGTTATGAATTTTTTTAATCCAATATTCTCACGAAATATTTCTATTGAGAAATATGATTATCTTATATTCCTATGACATAATAATATTTTACTCATGTAAAAAAATATTTTGTTTATTCTTTCATTAATATCTTACTACCTCAATCTATTATTACTCACCGTTATTAACCACTTCTAATCACCATTAATTATTGTTAACCATCATCCATAATTATCTGTCACTTATCACCTTGACTACCATCTACAATCACCAATTATCATTGGCTATCATCCACCACCCGTCACCATCAACTATTGTTAACTACCACCATTATCATCACTCGCTGTTATTAATCATCGTTTATTACCATCCACTATTATTGACTATCACCCACTACCAATCACTATCGTTGACCATTACTTACTACCATCCACTGTGACTAACCACCGTCTATCACCATCCACCACATTAATCATCGTTTACCATCACGTATAACCATTAACCACCATCCACCACCAACCACCGTTATTGACTACCACCACCACCACCATCGCTATTAACCATCGCTTATCACCACCCATCATTATTGACTTCTATTCACTATCACTTATCATTATTGATCATCGCATTCTATCATTGATTAGTCAACTTTCCAATGTTAATTACTTAATTTTTTATGAGGATATTTTTGATAATTTAATAATATTATTAAAAATATAAAAATTAATTAAAATATAATATTATAATATTCCTAAGAATATTTTTAATTGAATCAAACATAATAACGTGATATTCCCAAGAATTATATTCTTAGAAATCATAGACCCAAGAATCACATTTCTAGGTATATTAAAATTCTTAAGAATATATAATTTCACAAATCAAACGTAACCTTAGAATCTTGGATGTCTCGAAATAAATCCTTCTGCATAAAATATCTTTTTTTTTTATGTAGTAAGTGTGACTTATCCACTAAATTCAGATAACGTGTGATCCGAAATTGAGCTCAGGATAAGGAAGACAACAAAACCTTTCAGAAATTTCGAATGTCATTTGAATTAAAGATTTTTAGTGAATTAAATCAAAATGCCCTTTAATAATGGATTTGGATGCTGTCTCTCTTATTTTATCATTTTTGTGTCATGTTTGTAAAATGATAAATATAATTGTTTTTTGAATACTATTACACATAGCAAAAAAAATTCTAAATCTTATTGAATATAAAAAATATGAAAACTTTTCATGTATTTTTTTCCAAACATGAGAAAAAATGAAAAAAAAAGAGGGGATGAAATTTAGTCGATAATTTTTCCAAGTAGCTATTCAAAATGATCCCCCAAAAAAGAACCTATTCAAAGAATATGTACAAGGAAATTATGTTCTAATTTTGGTGGAAATACTTTATATTTTATACTACATTTTTATTAAAAGTAATTTTTTATAAGATTAAATTTTTACTAATTGAATTATAAATTTTTGTATAAATTTTTATAAAAACTATAATCTTTTTTATAACATCATCTTATTCAACTATTTATTCAATTGGTTAATTCGATTTGATAACTCTTAGTATTTATCTACATCATTTTTTAAAGCATGGATAAATATAAAAAAAAATTACACAAGATCAAAATTATTATTATAATATTTTTCAGTCATGAAATTATATTAAATTTGACATACTTTCACATTTCTAAAAATTTGAATAAATTATGATTGGCAAACGAATTAAATTCAAACAATATCTATCATGAATTTATTTATAAGTTAATGAGTTTAGATTTGATATAATGTCAAACATTTTTTACACTATCAAAAAATAAAAAGATGTTATATTATTAAAAAAATAAATATAATAAATTTTTTTTACTAACAGTAGAAAAGTTTCAACAAATTTTTGATTACGTAGCAACATACTAATAAGGGATAGTATAGAACTCTATTATGGTGTCACTGCGCGCATGTATCAAAACTAAATCCTAAATTAATTAAAATTTCCTTTTATGAATTGAACAACGGTTATGGAATACGAATTTTACTGAATCAAATTTCACTTAAATGTTCCACAATTTTAAATTGATTGAAAATCTTTTCATTATTGATTATCATACAGCAATTTAATTATGTTAATTTCATTCTTGGTTTGAAATCATTTAAAAACAAAAATCATACCAATAACACTTTATTTGTTAAAAATGAGACTCTTGAGAGTATAATTCATATGGACGGCCTGCATGTCCTGGTACATTCCTAATTTTTTATTCATTTCATGAACATACATAATCTTTTAATTTCTAAACTTTAGAAATATTCTTAGTGGTGTTGTAATTATGAAAATTTCAGTTTTACTATTTATTTTTTTTCAAAATCTTCTTAATTTTAAAATTTATTTAATCATAATATTAAAATAATTAATTTTTAAAAATATAATAGATAATAACATCAAATTTATATGCTACAATAAAATTAAAAATATTCCTCCAACTCCATTTCAAAAATCAACTTTGAAAATTTAATGTCATAAATCTCAACTTTTATATCAATTGAATTTGACCATAATTACGTTTTTTTTTAATGCATGGCCAGGAAAAACAAGTTTATCATAAGGTTAAATTAATTTATTCCTGTACGTAATTTTATTTAATTTTTAATTGGATATATATGATTTAAAAGTTTTGAATTAGATTCTTATACTTATTTTTTATTTCCAATTAGATGTTTACTTTTAATTTTTTATTAGATTTTGTTAGTAATTAATTTGCATAGATATTGATTTATTAACAGTTTATGGAATAAGAGATAAAAGACTCATTATTTTTCTTTAAAAATAAAATAATTTTATAAAATATCATAATTTTATTCAAGTTGTTTGCTATTTAAATACAAATAGAAATCTAATGGAAACTTTATATTAATAATTGTTAAGCCACATCAAAAAAGTGTTATTCATGCATGTCAATTATTAACAAAATCTAACAGAAAATAACTAGAAATAAAAAATAAGTATAAGAATCTAATTCGGAATTTTTAAATTGCAAGAATTTAATTAGAAATTAAGTGAAATTATAGGAAATAAAAGAGTAATTTAACCTTATCATAACTATGTAAGTTAAGTTGCTTTTGAATCTAATTAGGATGGTTTGGTATAGATAGAATAAATGATTATAAATATAATTGATTATTAATAATTAATTATATATAATCTATTTTATATTTTGTAATATTTTTTTATAATTGATTATACCTAATTTATTCTCAGGTTAGTAGAGGTTTTCAATCTTATAATTTCTGTCACGACTCAATCCCCGGGTCCGTGACGGTGTAGGAGGCCACCTGTAGGAAACCTCCTACAAGCCTAACCATGCATCTTATTCCATAACTATACTATTATGTTTGTCGAAAATTTGACAGAATCTCCCCTATAATCTGGACGCCGAGGCTCAAGACCTTATTACATTGTAGGGCCACACGCCCATCAGAACCTGATTAACAATTAAATATATATATACAGTGGCCCAGACTGAACAATAATAATCTACTAGGCATCCAAAATTAATCACAAACATAACGTAATAAATATTACAATTACTTAATATCAGTTTTTACAATGTATCTATGGACAAATAATATGGGCCATATACGCAACAGGAAAACAAATACAGGGTGGCCCAAACTACATTCATTATACTAAATATCAGAAATACAACCTTATACAATATATGCTTATTATTATTATTATCCACTATTTATACTTTTGTTATTTTACTTCTTTGCATTTCAAATTGTATTTCTTTTCTTTACAGACTGTTAATCGGATCCAGATAATTTCCAAAGGTAACCAGAACCAATCAGATTACCTCCTTTTCCATCCAGAATACCATACAGATATTTCATTTTATTCCACTCTTCCCCTTATTACTCTAATAGACACTGGGTGGTCACAAGTGCACCTGAGAGTTTCCTGTGATTGGCCATTGATTTTGGAACCAAAGGGATTTAATCAGGGAACCAGAACAGATCTCTATGTCCAACCATATTACACCAGTTCAAATCACCCCTTATTACTCTTACAGAACAGATGTTACACAGGTGTACTTGCAGGTTGCCCAGGAATTACCACTGGATCCTTAATGAAATTACTTATGTAAATATATCATACATTAGATATTAACGCCTGGATTCCAAGGAAACTCTTACTGGTGATCATGGCATTTCCAATATTTTTCGTTACTGCCCCCTTGGGCTTTTACTGCCTTTCTGGCTAATCACTGTATTTCCAAACCATTTAGGCTGTTCTTTTGATATTATCCAGCCTTAAAGGTTGTTTACAGATATTACCTGATTACCATTAGGTTTTCAGGGAATCCAGTTTTCATATTTATTAGTACATAAGTATATGGTTTATATATATATATATAGCAAGAATACCTCAAAATAAACTCATCATCGATATTTCAAGTTATTGAAGTTACTACTTTATTATTTAATAAAATTACTTCTTAACACAAGGCCACAACTACAACAACCATAATTACTCCACAAGTCAATCTTATTCAATAGCCAATAATCATGAATACAGTAGACCAGACAGTAGCCAGAAATTATCCATACAAGCAAGTCATCTATCAACAACCATCAACTAGTATAGCATTTAGCAAATACAACTTCTACAACACATACAACCTAACATGGCAAACAGCTAGTCAAAGTTTATAAAACATTAGTAAACCGGACTTTCTACAATAACCAGCAAACTAGAAACTATATGAAAACTAACAAGTTAGCATCTACCTAACAACCAAGATTTCACACAAGTACAACAGAACATCACTTCACATTTAAAATCATGAAATTAGCAGAAAATCAAACAATACAGAATCTATATTTCACCAGAAGAACATTTAAAACAAATTATCAAGAAATTTCTCACTTTCACCAACTACTCATATTTAAGCTTATACACAAATATCTTGACAATTCTCAAATCAATTACTATGGAATAAAACTTTTATTCTAAGATTACTCACCGGGCTTCAAAGGCCCTACCCTCAGCTCGCTGTCGGCAAAGAAATCACTAGCGGCCTAGAAAGCTTGGCTGGCTGAACCGGCCATAAAACAGGGGGACGAAGAAGCTGTGCATTGTGGTGCTACGCGGCCACAAAAATCAACCGAGAAAGAAGAAGAAGCACTTGCCGAAGGAGGAGTCCGGATGGCCGAAACTGACGTGCTCAAACCAACTCAGCTCACCGATGTTTCCAGCTGAAAAACTGGTGAGCCAGACAAGAGAAGAAATAGTTGAATCCGGTTGAGCTTCCTTTTTGTCGGAGCAAGACACCAGAAGACATCCAATCGACCGAAAATACACCGGCCAAGTCAAGAGCTTCGGAAGTTTCCCCAGAGAAGCCGAAAGAGGGAGGAAGAAGGTCGGCCAAGCAAGGAGGCCGAATGGGGCTCGAAAAATCTGGAAGGAGGGCAACAAAATATCCATGTCAGGGGAACTGGCTACCTGCTGGACCAGTTTCCCAACTTTTTCACTTTGGCCCCTGAACTTTTCATTATTTCAAAATTTACCCCACCCGAAATCAAAACTTTTCAATTCAGTCCCTCTTGAAATTTCAATTTAGTCATTTCTAATTTAAAATTTTATTTAAAATTTTTCTTTTTATTTTCCTGAATTTTTCGAGTGTTACAATTGTTAGTATAGATGGGTGCCCTAGGGCCAATTTGATTGGACCCTATTGCATCTATAACTAAATATTCTGTGGATTTGGATATTAAAAGGTT
>JANHAO010002577.1:0-28373 GCA_026873985.1 Saraca asoca
TCAACTCTTCTTGACCTAAGTGTGCTTCATTCTTCACCTTTTTATCTTCTTTTTGGAGCCTTTTTCACTGACCTAAAAGACAAAATCAAACTAGAGAAGTACCAAGTACAAACTAACAAAACTAAAGTAAAAGTAAAGTGAAAACCATAATTTAACAACTAATTAAGAGGTGATATGTATCATTTTTATAGGTATTTTATTCGCTTATCAACTTCATTCCCCTTTTGGTGAACTAAGAATCCTAGTAAATTGCCTATAGAGATAACAAATGCACATTTTAAAGGATTCATCTTTAGATTGTTTTGATGCATCTGTTCAAAGGCTTAAATTAAATTTATGATATGCTCTTCATGAGACTCATCTTTCACCACTACATCATCAATTTACATCCCCATTGTTTCACTTATTAAGTCATGAAAAATTGCACTCATAGCCTTTTGATAAGTTACTCTAGCTTTTTTTTTTAAACTAAAAGACATTACCACCCACTTAACGGTCCCTATCTCTCTAAGACATTGATGTGTTTTTTCCGCAAGCCCACGGTGTAGTTATAGTAGATACCAGCAAATGCGGATCGAATCCCACAGGGATATCATTATCAATGACCAAAGTTTGCAACTTAAGTTGTCTAAATCAATAAAGAATAATAAAGATAATAAAGAGACTAAATGAAAGGGCAGAAAATAATCAAATAGCAAAATTCAATAAAAACCTAGGATTAGGGTTTTACCACACTTACGGTCTTTAACAAATTAAAATCTTTCCTATTATGATTACTTGGATAATTGAGGATGGTTTACCCTAATTTAATTACTAGCATCTTTCAAGGTCTAATAATCGTATTAAAATTAACCCAATTGCCATTTCAAATACTGTTATGGGTGTTATTTGGACCAGGCTAAGTTCGAAGCAAGCGTAGTCGACCAAGGTTAGGGCCCAATTCAAAACACAATTTCGCAAAGTGAAGACTCCTGTCGTCGACTGAAAGCCATCAAGTCTCGCCATGTAGCATGACGAAAGGCACAACCCCAAGAAGGGTTCAAGCCCGTAACGGGTAGGACCGAGTAATAGCTGCCAAGAAATGACACGTGAGGATAAAAGCAATCGCCTAAAAGTCTTGCTCGCTCAATTTCCTGCCCCCTCACCCACTCGCTACTAGAGGATGCCTGCATGAAGTCCAGTCAGCAATCAGGAGTATGTCAACCAATTTGACATCTCAAGTCTCAAGATGACACACCAACTCCCCGGAAGTTCAACAATGATTTGCCCAACATTAATTATCCGATGGCACGTATTTAATGTCATAAGCGGTGAATATAATCATTCTGCTAATCATAAAATTACATTTGTAACCTCTCCCCTTACTATAAATAGAAAGTGAGAGAGAGGCTCATTGGGTAGGAGAGCAATCCATGCAGAAATCCGATTGGTAGAAAAAGAGAGAATTCCCTGTAAGAAATCTTGAGAGTAAGAAAACACTTTGTCTGTTGTAAGAAAGTCATACAGCCATTGTAATCTGGACCAAAAAGATAGGGGACCTTGTGATAGTGAATAATAGAAGAGTACCGTGGACGTAGGAGCCAAGAATTAGCTTTATTTGAACCACGATAAATTCTTGGCATCAATGTTCTTTTCCAGTCTTCTTTGATTTTTATTGTCATTATCTTTCCTTCCTTCTTAACTTGCAGATAGGGGTGTTACTGAACAAAAAATCTCGTTGACCGAATTTTAGTGTCAATATTTTGGCACTAGAAGGAGGGCCCCCACTGCATATTCCCACTGTATTTTCTCATCTTTAATCTTTGAAAAGCTATTCTGGACGTGATGGCAAGGAGAAAAACTATCAGGAATACTAAAACTCCCGTTTGCCAACCAGAAGACTAGATGCAGCAACAAGCCAAAACTACCCCTGCGTAGGCCCCGAGGCCGGCAATGTACAGACATGGCAACAGCACCAAGAGACTTTCGACAAGCGCTAGGAGGCGTTGAAGAATACCATGAAGGGACTGGCTGACATCATTCGTATATTGTCTCAAGCACATGCCCAAGGCGCACCGGGACGAGGAGGAGCAGGTACCACTGAGAACGAGCACCGCCATCTGGTAACCCGACATGATCGGCAAGTTAGGGTCGAATGCCATCGAACCCATTCGCCTCATTCCTCAAACTCATGACTGAGATCTGAAGTCCATCGACTTCGGGAGGGTGATGAAGGTGAGGAGGATGATGCCCAGGAAGAAGAATCACCTCAAAATGAAGGTTTAGAAGAAACCAATAGCGACCGAGAAACAGATCACGGCTCAACTGACTGCGGACGTGGCCAGAAGCACGAAACCTCCTATCGATATTATCGTTGAAAGCAGGAAGGAAGAGTCGAAAAGCCTCTAATCATTGACGAAACCCCCGAGATCAAAAGGTCGAGGAACTACTCCAGAGATTGGAGTGACTGGAAAAGAATTCCACCTCCTAAGAAAAACAATAATCCTACAAGGGAGAACCCCCTCTCTCATCGAATTGAAATAGAACCCCTCCCCTGCAGATTCAAGTTTCCAAGTGTCCCCCTATACAATGGGGACAATGATCCTTATAATCACTTGGACGCTTTCAACATCCAAATGGATCTACAAACTTCCAATCCACTGGTAAAATGTAGAGTTTTCCTAGCAACACTCAGGGAAATACCACTAATGTGGTTTAGGAGTCTCCCAGTTCGCAGTTTAAGAAGCTGGGATGAGTGTCTAACCAAGTTCCTTGACCAATATAGGTCCCTAAGAAGGCAGCTCACCCCCTCCTACCATTTTGCCATGGTTTTAAAACAAAAGGATGAGCCGCTCAAGGATTACATTGCAAGGTTCCGACATGAAGTCAGAAATGTTGACAGTCCGTGAGATGAGAGTATCCCCACTGCAATCTTCGCCAGACTTCAAAAAGACAGGAAGCTACATGAAGACATATACAAATCCCCCATCAAAAGTTTACGTGAATTCTACGAACGGGCTGGGAAGGAGATCCGTTGGGAAGAGACTTTCGGCCCAAGGAAGCCAAAAAGGAAAGATGAGGCAGACACCTCTAGGGGGAAGAAAAAATTGGGAATAAGAATGACAAAGGAGGTCGAGAAAGTGGTTCGAGAGGTCAAATCACAAAGAAAGCCTGAGTCGAGTCTTACCAACCTCAACATCGCTACGAAACCTATATCGTCTTGTCAGACGCCCCCGACAGGATCTATGGTGTGGAAAGAGATAACGAAGACTTTGGCCGGCCTAGGCCCATCAAAACCCCCTATCGATAAGAGAAACTGGAACAAATTTTGCACCTATTACAACGAGTTTGGGCATAATATATCAGATTGTTAGGCGCTAAAAGACGTTATTGAAGACCTGATCAAAAGAGATCATCTAGGAGAATACGTGGTAGGAACTCCTGGACAGCGACCGCCGTAACCCCTGCAACGTACGTCGCGGTGTCATCAGACCCCTGAGAACGAGGAAGCGCCCTCCATAAGGGTAATATTCACCATTCACGGTGGACCTCACATCAGAGGCACATTGAGTCGGTCACACGATCATTATGTCCAGAGGGCAGGTCGTGTCCTTCTTGCTAGCCATGTACAAAGTGACAGGCCAGCCAAAAAGGGGAAAACTGTCACAAATGATATTTCATTCACCGAAGAAGATGCATCGGGAATGCACTTCCCACATAATGACACCGTCATTATATAGGAAAGAATAGCCAATGCAGAGGTAAGGAGAATAATGATAGATACTAGAAGCTCCGTTAATGTAATGTATAAGGCATGCTTTGATCAAATGGGCATGAGGATAAGTCAGACAGATCCATCACCAGAGCCCCTTTATGGATTCACCGGGGATGGGATACTTCCAATAGGGCGAACCAAACTCCCACTCAACATAGGAGACCCGGACCGACAAGCCACCATCATGTCAGATTTCTTGATCATTGACTGCCCTTCAGCCTATAACGTGGTATTAGGACAACCCGCCATGAACGATCTTCACATGATAGTATCAACTAAGATACTTGTTGTAAAATTTCCTACCCCAAGTGGAACAAGGTGCATTTGGGGGGAACAACAAGTGGCCTGCCATTGCTACAAAGAAGCGATTAAACGCAGGGTGTAAAAAAGAAAGGTGGACATAGTCAGTGGTGGATACTCCCGCCCGATGAGTGAAAGAGGGGTCACCTATGACCTTGACCCCTAAGAAATGGATGCTGAACAGACCATAGGGCCAACCAAAGATTTAGAAGAAGTGCAGATAAGTGAGAAAGACGAGGAGAGGCACCTGAAAGTGGGAAAACAATTTCCACCTGATGTAAAAGCATAGCAGGCAAACTTCCTTCGGGCAAACGCGGATGTGTTTGCCTGGAACCATGAGGATATGGAAGGAATTGATCGAAAGGTAATGTCACATCCACTAAATATCAGCCCTCAAGCTAATCTAGTCTGCCAGAAAAGGAGGCCAATGACTGCTGAACACTATGCGACACTAAAAGAAGAGGTGGACAAACTTCTGGCCAACAAATTTATTAGGGAAGCATGGTATCCTACATGGATAGCCAATCCTGTCCTCGTCAAAAAAAAGAATGGCAAATGGAGGACGTGTATCAATTTTACAGATCTTAATCGAGCTTTCTCTAAAGATAGCTTCCCCCTACCGAGGATGGATTAGCTTGTCGATGCGACCGCAGGACACGAACTTCTTAGCTTCATGGATGCCTACTCAGGGTATAATCAAATTCCAATGGCTACACGGGACGAAGAACATACCTCATTTATCACTGACCGCGGACTATACTGCTAAAAAGTGATGCCCTTCAAATTTAAAAACATGAGGGCAACTTACCAGCGATTAGTGAATAGAATGTTCCGAGAGCAAATCGGCAAAACAATGGAGGTTTACATGGACGACATACTTGTAAAATCCAAGCAGCTCATCGATCACGTCTGTGATTTAGATTTAACATTCCAAATCCTCAGAAGATATCAAATGAAGCTGAATCCCCTCAAATGCGCCTTCGGTGTAGCCTTAGGCAAATTCCTTGACTTCATGGTCAATAATCGAGGGATCGAAGCCAACCCGAAAAAAATCAAAGCTCTCCTCAACATGCATTCTCTCGCTGGCCCCAAAGAGGTCCAAAGTTTAAATGGCCAAGTCACTGCCCTAAGCCAATTCATTTCAAAAGCCTCTGATAAGTGCATTCCCTTCTTCAATGTCCTCAAAATGGCTAAAAGGTTCGAATGGACCACGGAGTGTGAGGCCACAATCGAGAAGCTTAAAGCTTATCTCGGCCAAGCACCCCTCCTTTCTAAACCAAATGAAGGTGAGAAATTGACTGTCTATCTCAGACTATCACAGCATACCCTAAGCACAACATTGACACGAGAAGAAGGGGCCATTCAACTCCCCATTTATTATGTAAGCAAGAGGTTGTCGGATGCGGAAACAAGATATTCACCTATGGAGAAACTCACTTATTGCCTGATCGTAGCTTCGAGGAAGTTGTGACACTATTTTCAAGCCCATAGCATCAAAGTTCTTACGCATTATCCCTTGAGACAAATCCTACAAAAAATCATTGTCTCTGGATGACTGCTTAAGTAGGCAATAGAGCTCGCTCAGTTCGACATTGAGTATAAGCCTAGGATGGTTATTAAGGGGTAGGCGCTGGCTGATTTTATTGCTGAATTCACGGGACCTGTGAGGGAAAAGGTAGAAGTCTCCGAGACCCCATGTTAGGACCTATTCATCGACGGATCGTCTAATGACAAAAGATCTGGCATGGGGATACTTCTCATCAGCCCAAAAGGGCATAGAATCTTTAGCACCAGAAGAGTTAAATTCCAAGCCATGAATAATGAGGCTGAGTATGAAGCTCTGCTGGCAGGCTTACAATTGGCTAGGGTGTACAGGCAAAAAAACTAAAGATATTCTATGACTCACAACTTATCGTTAGCCAAAAGAAGAGGCAAGTACCAAGCCCGCGAGCAAAGGATGGCGAAGTATCTCCTAAAAGCTTGAGAGTTACTAGGATCCTTTCAGCAATCTGAAATCACCCAAATTCCATAAGCTCAGAATGCTCATGCCGACACCCTGTCTCGGTTATCCATAATAAACGAACTGAACCTTGCAGAGTCAATCCCAATAGAGCTCCTTTCATCCCCAAGCATTGAGAAACAGGATGAAATCATAGAAATTTCAGAAAGACCTGACTCTTGGATGAACCCCATCATTAACTACCTGAAGAACGAGACCCTGCCAGAAGACAGGATTGAGGGACGATGCCTACGGGCGCGTGCTGCCAGATATTGCATCTGTGACGGTGTTCTTTATAAAAGAGGATTCTCAACCCCCCTCTTGAGGTGCGTTGATGGCAAAGATGGCGACACCATTCTAAAAGAAATCCATGCGGGGCATTGTGGAAATCATGTTAGGGAGTTATCATTGGCACAAAAAGCTCTTCGATAGGGATTCTACTGGCCAACCATGAAGCAAGATGCGATGAATCTTGTTAAAAAATGTGAAAAGTGCCAGAGATTCGCAAAGGTGCCCCAGGTTCCACAAGCTTATCTAAAACAAATGATAAGCCCGTGGCCAATCGCTATCTAGGGAATAGATTTGATTAGGTCGCTCCCAAAGGCACAAGGCAACTGCAAATACGCGATCGTGGCCGTAGACTACTTCACAAAGTTGGCTAAGGCAAAGGAACTTGTTGAAATCTCATCCTCTAAGGTTTTGAGTTTTGTCTGGAATAATATCATCTGCAAGTACGAGTTCCCCCAACAGATCATCTCCGACAATGGGACCCAATTCACAAGTGAGCAATTCATCGAGTTTTGTAATAATTTCAGAATTATTAAAAGTTTCACATCTGTAGATCACCCACAGAGTAATGGGCAAGTGGAGGCCGTCAATAAGATCATTAAGAAGATCTTGAAAACCAGACTAGAGGCTAGAAAAGGAGCATGGGTCGATGAGTTACAGACAGTACTATGGGTATACAGGACAACTCTCTACAGCTCCACAGGAGAAACCCCTTTGTTGATGGTCTACAGATACGAAGCAATGATCCCCATGGAATTCAAAGTCATGACACAATGAAGGACTACATTCGATCGAAGGGAAAATGATCAACTGCTCGCTACAAGCCTAGACCTTATGGAGGAAGTAAGAGATAAAGCTAGCCTTAGGATCATCGCTCGTTAACAAAGCATTGCGAGATATTACAATCGAAAAGTATGATTCCAAAGGTTCAACCCAGGTGACCTCGTCCTACATCTCATCCTGCCAGGAGCATGCAAGCCTAGCAAAGGGACTCTAGGACCAAATTGGAAGGGGTCCATACTTGATAAAAAGAGTTGTGAGCAAAGGAGCCTATCACTTAGCGGACGAAAATGGGAAGGAATTTCCCCATACCTGGAGTGCTAGGAACCTATGACAGTATTACCAGTGAAAGTTGTAAAGAAGATTGTGGATGTGTAAAAACTAGTATATTCCCCTCTAGACATGATGTAATTTTCGAAAGAATAATGCCTAAGGAACCTAGTACATTGCAAGATGGCAGTAAATATGAACTCATAAAAATAGAAACAAGAATCATGCGCTTAAATTATCGAAAGTCCGGAATTTCATATGCAAAAATTGTCATATTTATAAGTTACAGACCCAAAAAAAAAAAGAAAGGGGGGGCAGGAAGGAAAAATCATTCTAGGGTACCGAAGCTTCGAGGGCATCGTGAGTAGGATCGGTGGGAGCCTCGGTTCGCGGGGCATCAACTTCCTCACTAGGAACTTCCATCATAGCACCCCCGCCCAGGGGATCAGCTCTGGCAGCATCTCTCTTAAAAGACTCCACGGCTTCCACAACGTTTGGCCCGAAAAATGAAAAGTCCAACTCTAGATGTTTTTCCCATAGGGTGAAAAGGAAGTCCTCGCAAGTTTGTTGCCTTAACTCCTTGGCAGCGACGACCACCGTCGAAGACATCTCTACCTTAGTAAGATGGAGCTCTTTCCTCACCTCTTCCAACTAACTTTCAGCAACTTCAGCTCTACGATCCGAAGACTTTGCTTGCTGTATCGCCTTCTCTGTAGATTTATTGGCTATCTGCAGATTCTCATTCAACTCATCCATCTCTATCTTGATCTTCTTCAAGTCATTTAAAGCATACCTAAGCTTCACTTCAACAACTTCACGATGTTCCACCTCCACCACAAGTTTGGCTTCTACCTCCTTAATCTTCTCACTCCATTCCTGGTTTTTAGTGATAAAAGATGCGAGATTATCCGTAAGTGAGGATTCTCCTCCAGAAATCGTGCCAGCTCCTTAATCTTCAATATCGTCAAGACATTCTACATGGAAAAACCTTAAGTTAAAAAACACACGAGATAGCCATTAAGACTGAAAATGACGACTGGAACTTACCATAACACCATGACGAGCAGCATACCCTGTGAGCCTCCCAATGGTGCATTCCTTGGCTTCCAGCACCCCGACCTTTTGCTTCGGTCCCAAGATTGTATCATGTTTTGGACTAGGGTCAGAGCATATTCTTTGGTCATGGAACCAGCCTTGGCCAAGTGAGGGACAAACTCACCCTCGCCATCGCGGGAAGACACTTTCTTCTTCCCCTTGTTGACTTTCTGTCTTTTAGGAGGAGGACTAGGTGGAATGATAGCCTCAACTGGAGCCACTTCAAACCAAGGTGGTGGAGACATTTCTCGAGGAGCAACTTCGGAGGGTGGAGGTAGTACAGTAATATCCGGGTCTGTTTCACTCCTGGTGGTAAGAACTTGGTCGGAAGAAGGAGGGGGGAGATCGACCTCGGGAGGTGGAAGGCCTCACTTCGTGACTCGAAATGGTGGTGCCTTCAGGATGAGCTCCATAACGCTATCGTAGTCATCAAAGTTAGCAGGTCTAACTTCCAATGCTCGTTGAATCCCGATATCCTCTATGACCTCGACATCCAAGGGTGGTACGAGTCTATAAAAGCAAAGTTGAGAATCGTTGAAATGAAAGTCACTCTCGAGATCACTCACCGATCGAAAGCTGTCTAAAACCTTGAGATCCCTGGCCCCCAAGGTGGGATTCTTACCTGTCCCGGCTACCAAAAAGATAGGAGAGTGAGTGAAAGGAAGGACATATCAAAAAAAAGAGAGAGAAAGAGAAAAGGGGGGGTAAGACCTCTGCACGAGTTCACTTTCAACCAACTTACCAGGAGTAAGAACAAAATCAAAGTTCTTGAGATATCGTAACGAGGGATAGGATGCGTAAAACCAATGATATTTATAGGGCCCTATGTTGGATTTACCAATAATGGCAAAATATCCATATCCGGTATTCTCCGAGCAGTGAGATAATACAACCCATCAGCTGCACTCGTGCACCTCAAGTCATAAAGTTAGCATAACATTTCAGGAGAAGGTGGTGGTAGGTGATTACCATGGTATACCAATGTTAGAGAAATCAGCAAGGCATGCGAGTTGGGGGTCAGTTGGAAAGGGCTGAGCTTTACCCTATTCAAGAAATCAATGATGAAGCGAGGGACCGGAAATCTAAATCCTGTCGTAAAATGTGGTAGGCTCATAGCGATGAAACCCCTAGGGGGATGAGTAGCGTAGTCATCCACAGCCGAAACCATAGCACTACATCCTTTAGGCTTTTGATGAGAGTGAACGACAAGATGAACGTCCCAAAATCGTATCGTGGAAGCATGAAATGTGAACATACTCCTCCCATGGAATTCTCTCACTACAGCTCCTGAGCCTCCTAAAAGCTCTTGGCGAGCTACAAATGTCGTAACTTCTCCTCTTCCGCTGGGCATCTAATCGCCAGCACATCATGCCATTATCGCATCTAGAATGGTTTCAACTTCCCCATCATCCTCACCCATCAAATGGTGACGTCGAACATGACCTGCCCCCATCTACAAAGGGAAGAAAGTTAGTTAGGCTGGTACAAGCGAGACACACCAAAAGTTAAAAAAAAAAACCTCGTAGATCATAGGCCATGTGCATCCTAAGCCAATCAACTACCTGAGACACAATAGCAGAAGGAAGAAACGGAAGAGAAGGCGGTCCAGAGGCCATACAATCCTAACAAGGGGGGGCAGTGCCTAATGGCCCCAGAAGCAATTGACAAATCCACCGTACCAAATCAAATGAGCCAAAATCACAAAAGAATAGTCTAATTACTAGACCTATAAATTAATAGGTAGAGAAGACCCCCAAGAACCCTGTAACAAGGAAAAGACAAAAAGGCGAATGAGGACCTACCGCAATTCTCCAAAAGAAGGAAGTCCAGTAGAGGTACGATTGAGCTCCTGGATAGGAAAGCCCGAGTGACGGGTAGAAGATCGGAGGAAGGCCAATGAGAATAAGCAGTTCTGGAATTGACAGAGTAGGCTGGAGACAGGGGCAAGAGGAAACTGAAAATTTTGAATGACTCAATGAGAGGGAACAAGACAGCTCCCCCTGTTTAAAAGAGAAATAACCTGACCATCAGATTGGAAGGGTTGCTGGTTACCCATGATCCAGCAGCTGGGGTAGCATGAAAAACAATAAATGAAGAGTAAAAAAAACACATGAAAATTTGAAAAACATGATTACCGGCGGTCATCAAAAAAAGAAAAGTCACGCATGGAATACACAAAAGGGAGGCGAACCACTCACACGCTAAAAGGATCGGGGCAAAATAACGATCTCGCATCCAAGTAATGAGTGAAAAGCGTAGAATTCTTACGTGAACCGCATCCAAGTAATGTACATGCCCCGCATAGAATTCTTGCGCAGACAACCCTACATCCAAGTAATGCATGAATACACGTAGAATTCTTGCCCGGGTCCAGAGTAGAATAACGATCTCACATCCAAGTAATACACAAAAAGCATAGAATTCTTATGTGAACCGCGTCTAAGTAATGTGCATGCCCCACACAGAATTCTTGTGCGGACGACCCTGCGTCCAAGTAATGCATGAATACATGCAGAATTCTTGTGCGGGTCCAGGGCAAAATAATGATCTCGTGTCTAAGTAATATGCATGCCCCGCACAGAATTCTTGCGTGGATGGCCCTGCGTCCAAGTAATGCGTGAATACACGTAGAATTCTTGCACGGGTCCAGGGTAAAATAACGATCTCGTATCCAAGTAATGCAAGAAAAGTGTAGAACTTTTACGTGAACCGCTTCCAAGTAATGTGCATGCCCTACATAGAATTCTTGTGTGGATGACCTTGTGTCCAAGTAATACGTGAAGAGCATAGAATTCTTGTGCGAATCAATTTGGAACCACACACTGAAACAAAACCCGTACTCCAGAAAAGGCTCATGTATAAATAAGCATGACCGATTGGCAACATCGCAAGACAATTATCATCGGTGGTCAAGCAAAGCAAGTCACGCAACATTCTTGGGCTTGAAAACAAAGACAAAGATACAACTCCCAGCACGCAAAGCGAGCTGAGAGTTGGGGGGGCTTATGTTATGGGCGTTATTTGGACCAGGCTAAGTTCAGAAGCAAGCGCAGTCGACCAAGGTCGGGGCCCAATTCAAAACACAATTCCACAAAGTGAAGACTCCTATCGTCGACTGAAAGCCACGAAGTCTCGCCATGTAGCATGACGAAAGGCACAACCCCAAGAAGGGTACAAGCCTGTAACGGGCAGGACCGACTAATAGGCCCCAGAAAATGACACGTGAGGATAAAAGTAGCTGCTTGAAAGTCTCGCTCGCTCAATTTCCTACCCCCTCGCTCGCTCGCTACTAGAGAATGCCCGTACAAAGTCCAGTCAGCAATTAGGAGTATGTCAAAGAATTTGACATCTCAAGTCTCAAGATGACACATCAGCTCCCCGGAAGTTCGACAGTGGTTTGCCTAATATTAATTATCTGACGGAACGCATTTAGTGTCATAAGTGGGGAATATAATCATTCTACTGATCATAAAATTACATTTATAACCTCTCCCCTTACTATATATAGAAAGTGTAAGAGAGGCTCATTGGGTAGGAGTGCAATCCATGCAGAAACCCTGTTGGTAGAAAAAGAGAGAATTCCCTGTAAGAAATCCTGAGTAAGAAAACACTTTGTCTGTTATAAAAAAGTCATACAGCCATTGTAATCTAGGCCAAAAAGATAGGGGACCTTGTGATAGTGAATAATAGAAGAGTACCGTGGACGTAGGGGCCAAGAATTGGCTTTAGCCGAACCATGATAAATTCCTGACGTCATTGTTCTTTTCCAATCTTTTCTAATTTTTATTGTCATTATCTTTCCTTCCTTCTTAACTTGCAGATAGGGGTGTTACTGAACAAAAATCTCATTGACTGGATTTTAGTGTCAACAAATACTAATGAAACTTAATCTACTTTTGTGATTAAAATCTATTTATTCAACTATTAGGATTCTGGTGATAATCTTCTCCTTTCGGTGCTTCAACTATCTACCTAAGATTAGACAAAATATTGGCCAAATACTTTATCAAAAATATAACAAGCATAATAGTTGAATCAATTTATGCCAGGTAATCACAATAGAAAAACAATCAATAACATTAAAGAATCGTAATTGGGCTATTCCAAATCCTAGAATAAGAATCTACTCAGACATGATAGAAATAAAAAGCAAATTCATTGATGTAGAGAACTACATAATGTTTAAAACAAGAAAAAAGATGAAAAGACGAAGTTGAAAGATGAAATTAAGATGAAAGAAAACTAGGATCCTTGCAAGAACTTTAAACAAAGAGGAAATCCTAAATTCTGCTCATAAAAGCTCCTAAGAAAGTAAGGAACTTATAATCTATCTTAATCCTTGCTATTAACTTCATCAGGCTACATGAGATCATCTTATATAATAGTTTGATAGGGCTTGGAACACAGATGTGATTTAGGATACGGGCTGGTCGTGTTTTACGCTGGAGGTTTGCTGATATTTGCACCAAACATGGCCATATCCTAAGATACGGCCAAGCCATGTTTAGTGCTGGCTTCTTTAATTTCTTTAGTTTCATTCATGGTTGATTTGGGTTCTTCACATGGCTTCTTCCTTTACTTGTTCTTGATCCAAATGTGCTTCAAGCTTTTGCTTTTACCCACCTTTTCATCCCTTTTTGCTAACATATAAAAGGAAATACAAAACAAAGCAGTACCAAAGAACAAATACACTAAACTAAAACAAAAGGAATAGAAAAGTCATAAATTAACAACAAATCAAGAGGTTATAATCATCACAATAATGTGCATTTTTCTCATTTATCAACTGTCCTATGCTTAAATTTTTGCTTGTCCTTAAGGAAATTATATGAACATACTGAAAAAGGGGAAGAATTTTCACTCTTAATTCAAACAAGCAGATGCGGCATAACCAATTTCATTCCTAATCAGCAAGACATCAATAAAAATATAAACAAGCATTCAAGGGTTAGTCTTCACCCACCTAATATCAAACCTCAATTTCTTGTATTATACACTTCACCTATTGTTACCATAACTTTCATACACCAAAATGATTCACAAGGCACTCAAGTAAGATTCTCATAGTTTAGATCTCCCTAGATTGTCTTGCCCTTGTTTTAGTCACTTTTTTTTTATCAATGAGTGCATTTTATGCTCCATCTCACTGAGGTGCAGATATCTAGGTACTCATACCAAAGGCCTTTTTGGATTTTGAAATTATGTACACAAAGCAAAGACCTTTTGGGGTGTTTTTTCTTTTTTTTTTTACTTTTCTTTCTCTTTTTTTTTCTTCAGATATTCCCTCATTCTTCACCTCTCCCTAACTTCATACTTTCATAATGCCGAGATTCATAATGTGCATGCAAATTACAGTTCAAAAGATAAAGTGTTTTTAAAACCAATTATTGCCACATCAACTTAGTAGAAAAGTTATTAATTTTGGGATTTTCAAAATAAAAAGAAAACAAGAAAAAAAATTACAAAGCAAAACAAAACAGATTAGACCAAAAGCTAGTAAAGTATCTACCCCTGAGCTTAAATTCTACATTGTCCCAAATGTAGCTAACCAAGATAAGATCATAAAGGAAGGGATAGAAGTTTACTGACTTATTGGTCTTCAAGTGGAGGTGGTGGTGGGTAATTATGCTTGAGGTGCCAATTGTACATGCTCTGAATCATTTGTTGCATATTACCCATCATTGATTGCATGAATCCCATTGATGCTTGCATATTTTGCATTGTTTCCTCAATCCTATGAGCCACAAGTGCAGCTACTCTTGATCATTTGGTTAGGCATAGGAGGAACTTTCAATGAGAGCTTGTTGGAGTGGGGGCTATTAGGGAAAATCTGCTTCTTTTGCTTCTTCTTCATTATTTTCATCATCAAAACCCCCTTGGAATGGGTATCTCTAATTGGCTTAGTTTGTGATAGTGGTATATTCTAGATTGGGGAGGCAAAAAAGATCTCTGCCTGGGAAATGCAGCTAATACTCAGATCCTCTCTTCACAATCAATTTCATGTGTAAGCAAGATTCCATGTCAATCCTTGAGTTTGCAAGTAAAGGTTGCAAAGCTGAAAGTAATTGCTCTAACCTCAAATCATAAGCTATTGCTATTACCAGTCCTCTTGTCACTACTTTACTATGCAATGTATTACCTACCTTTTGCATTTGTTGCACCATGAATGCCGCGGTATCTTCCTGATTATTATTTATCATGGCCCATAGAAAATATAGTTCTCATTGACTTGCAACTCCATCACTTTTAGCTCATCCAAAAACATTGTGTGCCATAACACGCTAGATATATCTAAAATAGGGGTTGCAAATTGATAAGGCTTTTGATTGTGAAGCATTATACTACCCTCCAATAGCTATTGAATTCCAAAATAAACTTGCACAAAAACTGAAGGGAACAGTCCTGCGACCCCCAGGGGTAATCTAAATAATTCGTTAAATTAGGCCAATGACAAATTATAATCACGGTCAAATAATCAAAAAGTAATTTGTCCTTGTTTGGCCTCACAGCCTCTAAATAGGACTACATTAAAAAGAGCTAAAGAATTCCATGATTACTCTTGCATATGTAGGGTAACGCATTGTAATAAATGTCAACCATCGAATTTCAACAAATAGATATTGGACATCATCAAATAACTCCAACTGATCCAGGCAAACCTCATCAACATAGCAGGTACTTAGCATTTCCCATTTCACTAACTGATCATATCATCTACATTGATCATCATCAATGAAGATGATTCCAAATTCATTTATTTTGTGAGGTTGCCAGTTAGGTTTACCTCATCCTCTACGTGCTTGATCAGATTGGGAGGAGGATGCTTGACCAATTCAGGACCTTTTAGGAGCCATTTGTAAAAAAAATTTAAATGTAATAAAATATTTATTTATTTATTTATTTTCAAAAATTGAAATGGCACCTAAAATATCCTTTTTTTTCAAATGTAGCAAATATATATATAGAGCAATAGCAAATAGCACACAATAAACAATAGGATTGTAATCTCTATAGGATGGCAATGTAGCAACACGGTAAAATGCAGAATGGCAGCAACATAATAAAACAACAAGGTAGCAAAAATAGCAAGGTAGTAACTTAATAAATTAGCAAGAAAGCAACCCAATATGGAAACAAAATGCAATACAATTGAAATGCAAAATGATAGCTCAATAGAATAGCAACACAATAAAATAATAAGGTAGTAATATGGAAAGACATAGACTCAACAAGGAAAAATACAATCAACAAAAGGCAACAATGGAAAATGCTAAAAATTGATAGAATAGCAAAAATAATAAAATCAAAAATAGCACAAAACTAAAATATTAGAATCAGCAAAAAAGAACAAAATGTAGCAGAAACTTCAAGGTAGCAGATTGGTACCTCCAATTAGCACATGTACAGGTTCTTCTTCTTGGCTGGAAGTTGAAGAATGAAGGAGATTTGAGGTGAGATGGAGGCTAGAAGAGAGGGTGCCTGGAGATTGTGGCTATGGTGGAAGAAGATGGTTGGAATCTCAAAGGTCTCGACTGCTAGTAGAGGGAAATGGCCCGACGTTTCAGCTTGTTATGGAGAGCACGCCTGAGAGAGAGCATGACGTTGAAGAAGAAGGGAGTAGGTTCAGTCATGTTTCAGCATTTTAGGGTAGTTGTGTTTCTGCATAAGGCTTGAAACATAGGCGTGTTAGAAGACATGGCCAGCCTGTGTTTGGTGCTGGCTAATCGGTGAGTTCCTACTTTTTTTTTTGAATTTTTTTGAATTTTTTGAATTTTTTGAATTTTTTTTCATTGAGTCTTGCATGGAACACGACTGTGTTCTAAGACACGACCAAGCCATGTTTGGGGCTGCCAAATTCTAGGCTTGAAAACTGCATAAAACACAGTTGTGTTCCAGGACACGGCTAGGCCATGTTTCATGTCGAATTTTACTGCTTCTAAATGTGCTTGGAACATGGTTGTGTCTTAGGACACACCCTGGCCGTGTCTTGTGCTCTGAATCTTGTTCTTGTTTGAAATTTTTGAGGTGATTTCTGCATCAAATCTTCCCTTAATTGGGGCTTGGCACATGGAGATGATCCTACAGCTCATCCTCTAATAAGTCCATGAAAATCACAATAGTAAAAGCTAAAAAAAAATACGAAGACAAGATGAAGTAAAAAAAATGAAAAGGAAAAGGGAAAAAATAAATAAACAAATAAAACACTACAAAAGTAAACAAAAGTTACCTCCCAAGAAGCGCTTGTTTGAAGTTATGAGCTCAACTCCTTTGGCATTGTTATTTGGTTGAAGGGAGCTCCGAAAGAGTGTAAGTGGCTCTCTCTTCAATTGGTTCTCCTTCCACGTAATGATTGAGGCATTGGCCATTAACCTTGAAAGGTCTAGTTGCTTCGCTCCAGATTTCAATGGCTCCATATGGGAAGACTTGTGAAACTTGAAAAGGTCCATACCAACAGGAATTGAATTTGCCTGGGAAGAGTTTTAATCATAAATTAAAGAGCGGTACCTAGTCTCCTTTTTGAAAGTCTCGCCTCAGAATATGCTTGTCGTGCCAAATCTTTGTTCTTTCCTTGTATAATCTTGCATTTTCATAGGCATCTTGTCTCAACTGATCAAGTACATTCAATTGGAGTAGTCTCTTTTCTCTAGTAGCTTTCAAATCGAAGTTAAGAGTCTTGCTTGCCTAATATGCCTTGTGTTCCCGCTCCACTAGCAGGTGACAGAGCTTCCCATATATTAGTCAGAATGAAATGGAGCCTATGATTGTTTTATAAGTGGTCCGATAGGCCAATAATGCATAATCAAGTTTTAGAGACCAATCTTTCCTTGGTCTAAAGATTGTCTTCTCTAGAATACTTTTGATTTCCCTATTAGAAATTTCAACTTGGCCTCTACTTTAGGGATGATATGCCAATGCCATCTTGTGAGTCACTCCATATTTCCTCAAAAGGGATTCAAATTGGCACTCAGTAAAGTGTGAGCCACCATCACTGATGACAGCCCTAGGAATTCCAAACTTTGGAAAAATTATCCTCTTCAAGAACTTAGTTACTACTTTGGCATCATTGGCAGGAGATGCTATGGCTTCCACCCACTTTGATAAATAATCCATTGCTACTAAAATATACTTATTGCCACATGATGGTGGAAAAAGTCCCATGAAATCTATTCCCAAAATATCAAATATTTCCACCTCTAGAATGTTGTTCAAGGGCATTTCATTCCTTCTCAAGATATTACCAGTTCTTTGGCATCAGTCATAGGTTTTTACATATTTATGGACAACTTTGAAGAGTGATGGCCAACAGAATCTAGCTTGAAGGATTTTAGCAGCTGTTTTTGAGGTGTTGGCATGATCACCATAAGGTGAATCCTGGCAATGGGAGATCACACTGGTTGCTTCTTCCTCTGGAATGCATCTTCGAAAGATGCTGTCTGCACACCATTCATATAAGCAGGGTTCATCCCAAATATAGTATTTGACATCTAAGAAGAACTTCTTCTTTTGTTGATAGCTTAGTCCATGAGGTAAGATCCCGCATACCAGGCAATTGACAAAATTAGCATACCAAAGAGCTTTAATGTTGTTGCTAGCAAGGGGTTGATCATCGAGAAAAGAATCATCAATGGGTAATTTATCTTTTGCTTCTTCAACAGGTTCCTACCTTAACCTTGAGAGGTGGTCAGCAACTGCATTCTCAACTACCTTCTTATCCCAGATCTCTAAATCAAACTCTTGTAGAAGAAGGATCCAACAGATTAATCTTGGTTTGGCCTCCTTTTTTCTTAGGAGGTACTTGATAGCAATTTGGTTTGTGTACACAATAATCTTGGATCCTAGCAGATATTGCCAGAACTTATTAATGGAAAAAACCATTGTTAGCAGCTCTTTTTCTATGGTGCTATAATTGATTTGAATTTCATCTAGAGTTTTACTTGCATAATAAATGGCATATGGCTTCTTATCTTTTCTTTGTCCAAGGACTGCCCAAACAGCTTAATCACTAGCATCACACATGATCTCAAAAGGAAGGCTCCAATCAGGGGGTTGAATAATTGGTGCAGATATAAGGGTGTCCTTCAACCTGTGAAAAGCATCAAGATAGAGATCATCAAAGACAAAAGGGTTATCCTTAATAAGCAGATTAGTCAATGGCTTCAAAATTTTTTAGAAATCTTTGATGAATCGCTTGTAGAAGCCCACATGGCCTAGAAAGCTTCTCACTTCCTTAACATTTGAGGGCAGGGGCATGCTTTGGATAGCCTTAATCTTGGCTTTATCCACTTCAATTCCTTTCTCAAATACCAAGTGCCCAGGCACTATGCCTTCTCTTACCATAAAGTGGCACTTTTCCCAATTTAGGACCAGATTGACCTCCTCACATCTCTACAAAGCCTAAGTCAAATTTCTCAAACAATGATCAAATTTAATGCCATAAAAAAAAAGTCATCCATAAACACTTAATCAGAAAATATAGCCATCATACACCTTTGAAAGGTGGATGGTGCATTACATAGACCAAAAGGCATTCTCCTATAGGCAATGGTACCATAAGGGCTACAATCATATCGAACATTGCATGTATTACCAAAATTGAAAGCATGTTGGGGCAAATGGAAGAGATGCTCAAAGTGGTTGAAGACATACAACAAAATAATATCCCGAAGCTCATTAATAGGACAAGGGAGTAGGAATTGCCTGCTAGTTAGGTAACCACGATAGAATCTTATCTAAAACTGGATAGAGAAACCCTAAGTGCTAATGCAGAAGGCAACTTGGGGGATACTGTTCTTGACTTAAGGGTTGAGCTAGTGGACGTGAAGGCCCAATTGAGTGTTTTCATGTGAACTATTGGAAACAAGGCCTCAACCATGGAGTGTTAGAATATAAGCATATGAGAGTGCCTAAGCCTCACTTTTACAATGGCATGTGAGACACCAAGGAGTTGAAAATTTTTCTCTTCAATATGGAGCAAAATATACCAAGGTAGTAAGGCCATATTCTAAAGAGGCCCTGGGGACAACAACAACCATGTACCTCATTGGCAATGCTAAGTTTTGATAGAGGACAAAATATAGAGATATCTATGTGAGTCAATGCATCATAAATTCTTGGGAGAATATGAAGCAAGAGTTGAAGTCAAAGTTCTTCCCAGAGAATATAAAATATATGGCTAGGCACCATCTTTAGGATTTGAAACAAACTAGCTCTATTAGAGAATATGTGAAGAAGGTTTTAGCATTGATATTAGTCATTTGAGACTTGTTTGAGAAAGATAAGATGTCCTTCTATCTCGAAGGCCTGAAACCCTAGGCAAAAACTAAACCCCAGAGATAGTGAGTGCATGAATTGTTTGCTATTTTGGTTGCCGTAAAGTACCTGATTGACTACCACATTGACAACCTTAACAAGAAGGCTCGAGGAAATAGTGGGTTTTCTTCTAGTAGAAGCGAATGATAGTCAAACAAGCTCAACAAGGGCAAACATGGGGAAGGGGATAATAGGAAGGAAGAATCTAATAACATGACCTCAGCATCATCTCACATTGTTGTTAACATTGGGGGGAAAAGACCCTAGCTTGGTTATTCGCAATAGTCCACACAAAATGGTAGAATGCCCCCAAAAAGTAATTTTCAATGCTATGCAAGTTACTAAGAATGGCCAAGATAAGGAGACTGAAGACTATGATAGCAAAGAGGAAAACCCTTCAAGAATGGCCATGATTCCTTGGTGCACTTTTGAAGTATGCTAAGAGTGCAAAAAAGACACTAAATAAAGGACTTATGTGTGTGAAAAGACAAATAGCTGGAAAGGTAATGATGAGTATAATAGTGGACACTGGTGTCACTCATAATTTTATCTCAAAGGGGGAAGCCAAAATGCTAGTGTCATGACCCTAAATCCTAGTCATTATCAGCATGAATATCAATTTTCCTAATGATAATTACTAGCCTTTATTTAGATTCTATCATTTCATTATATCCATAGTTCACTTAATTTTTGTTGACATCAAATTTTGGTAATTAGCCAAGCTCCAACGAACAAGGGGGATTCTTCTGGGATCTCTGATCGTCAACTAGTTCAAACACGACAAATCAGTGAAATACACAAAGATGAAGGGAAGAGTAGTAAAGTGACATGAGATTTTTAACGTGATTTGGCCAAGTCCAGATAAAATCAGACCCTACATCCATAATAGTGTGTTATTGTGAAAGTATTTCTACAAAGATCTCAGCATACAGTATTTCTTGATCTCATAGTTTCGGCATATTCTAGCTCTCTCTCTCTCTTTTAGCAGAGTTTCTACCTACCTAAAAGGTATTCTCCCCCTTGAAAAGGGCTATTTCCTCACATTTATGGAGGAGAGGAGGTTACAATGGTAATTTCATATGCAGTAAATCTTTTACATAAACATTTATTATATAAGACATAATGGACAGACAAAATCTTATTATTTGGCTATTGTAGATTGTCTTTTGTAGGTGGGTCCCAAGTATCCATTGGATAGGGTATGACTTGGTCTTTTGTGGTTTTCGGTTCAATGAGCTCTCAGATCGCTAGTTACACTTCATTAGGCAGATCGTTTGGCCTCGAGGTGTGGTCGTCTTCAGGTAGGAGAGGTCGAGCTCACTCTGTCATGCATGAGCTCGAGCTGAGGAGGTCACTTCATGATGTAAATTAAAAGCAAAATGATTTGAATACCTTATTAGTTAGTCCTTTCACCGCTCTCGAGCTCCTCGTAGGTTAGTCCAGGTCAAACTGATTTTCATATATAACATATGCTCCCCCACTCTCAGCTCGCTTCATGGGCTGGGAGTTGTGATTCTTTGATAACTAGCTAGTCAAAGTCTTCTTTTGAGACTGTAGTTTCATCTACACTAGGCCATTTCTCTCATGGCACATGTCCAACAACTGTTGGTGAGTTAACCTTAGCCTCTCGCAAGGTAATAAATGATGGCGGTTGGGGGGTTGGATCTGGATCCTCTGATGGAGCTGGTTTGGGCTCTTTATAAGGGAGAGGGAATCCCTTCTATCATTATGCTAAGCAAACCATGGAGTTTCCTGATAAATCACCATTGTTTTCGATGTTCTTGCCTTCCAACAGGATGTGTATGGCCTACTACATAGAGAACTCGAAAGATTCGACTTCTCTGATAACTTGGAGAGATCTCATATAGATATCAGACTACATCCTCTTAGCATTGTCATGAGGCAATTGTTCGACTGGCCAAGTTCCTAGCACTTCTTGATTTGCTCCTTTAGTTAGTCAGAAGGGGAGCTAAAGGCCAGAGAAAATAAAGAGCTGTAGTGCCACCACCGGAGGTGCATTGGAAGGAACATTTGAAGACCTTGGTGGCTCATGGGCTCTAATTAGCTAAGGTGTGGCCCCTTGCTGCCGCTCCTTCTTCTTAGTCATAGGTTTTTCCCTTTGTATTTTGATTAGTCTGTATTTAGAGCTTTTTGATGTAGTTTTGCCTCATCGAGGTCCTTTAATGAATAAAGTTTCCTTTTTGCACTATCTGTGTGGTATTCTTGTATACGCATTGTTTGAACAATCTGTGCGACCTGTGCATGATCAGAAAACTATCAGTAAATTAGAGTACTCTCATGCTTGGGCCGATCCCATGGACAAATAGATAGGTTTGCATGATAGTTGTGAAATTGAAGAGTGAGCTATCTCATGCTCGAGCTGACCTCATGGCCAAATAGATAAGTTCACATGAGAGCTATGAAATTAATAAGTGAGTGATCTCATGCTCGGGCCGATCTCATGGCCAAATAGATAAGTTCGCATGAGAGCTATGAAATTGACAAGTGAGCGATCTTATGCTCGGACCCACCTCATGGCCAAATAAATAAGTTCACATGAGAGCTACAAAATTAATAAGTGAGCAATCTCATGCTTGGGCCAATCTCATCGCCAAATAGATAAGTTCATATGAGAGCTATGACATAATAAAGTTTGCATGAGAGCTGCAAAATTATAGAGTTTGCATAAGAGCTGCAAAATTGACAAGTGAGTGATCTCAAGCTTGGGCCGACCTCGTGGCCAAATAGATAAGTTTGCATGAGAGCTGTGAAATTAATAAGTGAGCGATCTCGTGCTCAAGCTGATCTTATAGCCAAATAGGTAAGTTCACATGAGAGCTACAAAATTAATAAGTGAGCAATCTCGTGCTCAGGCCGATCTCATGGCTAAATAGATAAGTTCATACAAGAGTTGCGATATTACTAGAGTTGGTTGATCTCATGGCTGGGGCGATCTTATGCCCAAATAAAAAGGTGATCGATCTTATGGTGGGGTGATCTTGTGCCCAAATAAAAAGGGTGACCGATCTTGTGATCGGGGTGATCTTGTGCCCAAGTAAAAAGGTAATCGATCTTGTGGTTGATGTGATCTTGTGCCTAAATAAAAATGTGGCCAATCTTGTGCCCAAATAAAAAGGGTGACCAATCTTGTGGTGGGGGTGATCTTGTGCCCAAATAAAAAGGTGCCAGATAGGCGAATCACCTATTTAAAGAAAATTTAGAATCTGTAACAGTATTCAAAATGTTTACATAATTCACAAAAAGTATAAAAGTTTAAAAGATAGTCCTGATAGTAGGAGACTGCTTTTGCTTAGGGTCTTGTCAAGATGATCTGAGTCATTGCCTGGAAGGCTGCACAATATAGTCATGCAGGCAACCTCTTTTGATGAGATCTTTGATAATATCTCTTAGCGCCCAACACTTCGAGGTTGCATGCCTGAACTAGTTATGGTACGTACAAAATTTCCCATGGTTGAGCCTGGACTTACTAGGGCTCTTCAAAAGTGGAGGCCTTCCATAATCCTCTTTGTCTCTTTCCATTGCAAAGATCTTGTCCTAGGCATCTAACAAGATCCTGTAGGTGCTGTGGTAACCAGAAAATGGGGGTCGTTCATCCCTGTACTTCTTAGTGAGCTAAAGGTCAGGGCTATTATTCCCGTTTCCATGATGACCTCTCTTCTTATTTTGGATCGAGTTGCTCAGTTCGGGCTTCTGCAGATTGAAAGTCTCATCCCTCCAAATTTGCTTTGCGGCTTGCTCATAAAATTCATTCAGGCTACTAACTGGGGACTTGTACAAACTTTTGAATAGCTTCCCATCTCTGCATAGTCGCATTGAAATGGCAATCAAAATGGCCTCATCTGAGGGCTTCTCCATGTTGTTGATGTCGCATCTAAAGCGAGTGATATTGTCTTTTAGTGTTTCATGCTTACTCTGGAAAACTATAGCAAGAAGGTATGGGGGCGCGAGCAACTTTTTTAGTGCTTGGTATTGGTCAATGAACCTTTCTTGGCAGTCCTCCCAACTACTAATGCTATGAGCTAGGAGGTTCTTGAACCACATTCGAGCCTGAGGCTATTTCTCCAAATGCTTGACTCTTTGAAGGAGACCTTCCACCAAGACATCCAAGCCCCCTAGTCTTTGGCTAGAGACTTGGTGGCTTAGTTCACTTTTCTGACTGGATGGACGGCGATTTGAGGTCTATTCTTGGTTAGTCTCACCAGAACGCTCCACTCCAGGAATGGAGCTTTTTGCTCACCCTTGCACATTCTGAGATTGTGCTTGTACTAACATTGTGACTATTTTAGCCATCTCTCCCATCATGTGCTCGAGCTTTTCTTGATGTTGGAGCCAGTCTTGCACTCTATTGGTACCGTTAGTGGTGGGAACTGGTTGTACTGAGCTGGCTAGAAGGACGCCAATGATTACTCCAATGACAAGAGTGATTGATGAGTCCGTTGTCGAGACATGACCAACCGGAGGATGGGGTTGTGCATTTAAGGCTCTAGTGGCTCTTCCCTTGGTGATTACAATAGGAAATGAACCAGAACAAGTGAGATCTCCACAAACGGCACCAAAAATCTTGATGTCAGATTTTGGTAATGAGCCAAACTCTGATGAATGAGGGGGATTCTTCTGAGATCTCTGACTGTCAACTAGTTCAAACACGGCAAATTAGTGAAATACACAAAGATGAAGGGAAGAGTAGTAAAGTGACATGAGATTTTTAACGTGGTTCGGCCAAATCCAGATAAAAACTGGACTCTACGTCCACAGTAGTGTGTTATTGTGAAAATATTTCTACAAAGATCTCAACATATAGAATTTCTTAATCTCATAGTTTCGGCATATTCTAGCTCTCTCTCTATTTTGTCAGAGTTTTTACCTACTTGAAAGGTATTCCCCCCTTCCAGAGGGCTCCTTCCTCATATTTATGAAGGAGAGGAGGTTACAATGGTAATCTCATATGCAGTAAATATTTTACATCAACGTTTATTGTACAAGATAGAATGGACAGACAAAATCTTATTATTTGGCTATTGTAGATTGTCTTCTGCAGGTGGGCCCCAAGTATCCGTTGGATAGGATATGACTTGGTCTCGTATGGTTTTTAGTTCAACGAGCTCTTAGATCACTAGTCACACTTCATTGGCCAGATCATTCGGCCTAAGGGTATGGTCGTCTATGGGAAAGAGAGGTCAAGCTCGCTCTATCATGCATGAGCTCAAGCCAAGGAGGTTGCTTCATGACATGAATTGAAAGCAAAACAATCTGAATATCCTTCGAGCTTAGTCCTTTTGCCGCTCTTGGGCTGCTCATAGGCCCATCTAGGTCGAACCAATTTTCACATATAACAATTTCATTAACATCCAAGTAACACAAATTGATTGATCTTAAAAGAGAATAGAATTCATGGATTTGAAAACCACTAATATATGTATATATATAAACTTAAGCCAACATAATGTACAAAGTCATTGCCCATTAAGGTATGTGCCTCTTTCAACATTGGTATTTAACATTCCAACTTTTCCAAAATGCAACAACATTTCCCCATCTAGCTTTACAAAAAATTCTCCTACAACACCCTAAGTTCCTTTTGGGATGGTATAAAATAAAGTTAGTTTAGCCTATAGCTTATAAGGATCTAAAAGTAAAAGTTACACTGACTCTATCCCTAAGGACTTGATGGCCATGCTATATACTTTTTCAAAATGTAAGCAAAAAGAACTAGGATGGTGGATCCCCTAAGGATCAAACAATCCCATAGCCATCATCAATAACATGTTTGGGGTTGTAGAAGGATGATTCTATCTCGTGTAATACATCACAGCCAACCAGGATTAAGATTATTATATAATCAATCTTTCCTTCATATGCACCTAAAGGACTATCAACTATGGTGGTGAATGTATCAGCTGTAATTTCCATTGGATTGTTATCCATTTTACTTATCCGTAAAAGGATTGGCAACTAATTCATGAGTATATGAAAAATTATCCACAAAGTAATGAGCTTAGGGCTTATTGAGATAAATACTTACCAAACATATGAATTCATCACACAACAACAACATGTATCCATACCACAATCAAATAGTTAGTACTTATACCATTTCCATAAAGCATTATAGGGTATTCAAAGAATTACCACTAAGGTAATTCACATTATACATTTCTCAACACATTAGGTCACTTTAGGCTAATTTTGGGCTTTCATAGCCTTATGTTAACATTTCAAATTCATCCTATATTTCAATTTTATGATATCATATTTCAACATTTCATATAACAACAATATAAATCCTGTAGTGCTCAGCTATAATGCAATTATAACCCTCCTAGTTTCTCTAACCCCTAAATAAGAGCATATTAGCTTTTAATCCTTCTTTCAAAGATTTTTCTTGTTAATTAATCATATATGATTAAGTTATGGTTTCTATATCATGAGTAAGGCTATCTAATAAATTTAAGTTTAAAAATATTAAAAAAAATTGGATTGATTCATGGGTTGAATAGTACCATGAATAGTGACAAAATACTTCAAAAATTCATAACTTGAGTTACACTCAATGAATTAGCATGATTTTGATGTCAAAATAAAGAGGAAGATGAGACGATTCAATAGGAAAAATCTAAGAAAATAACAAGCAAGATTAAGAACTCACCTAAACAGAGAAAGTAAAAGTTACAGAAAGAGAAAGAGGAAGCTTGAAGAGGAACATGAAGAGCAATTGCATGGGTTGCATGTGTGGAAATGCTTAATGAAAAGAAGAAGTTGACTAGGGAGGGGTATTTTGGGGAAAAATAAGTCAACTTCTTCCTATTTACAAGTTGACCACCATTTGAGCCCAAATCTAATACACTTATTAATTTTCAAAATTCATAAAATTTTAATACAAATTAGTTAAATTAAACACCATCCTTATGACTATGATTTTATTCTTATACGATATAAGTATCCATGTTTAAAATTTTTTGGAAATAAAATTTTAAAAATGTACTGATTTTTACTCCCTAAACATTCATGATCAGATTTTTGATTTCCAAAGAACCTGCTAAAATTCATATAGCTAATTTCTATTATATCTAGGGCTCTCATAGCCTAATATTTATTGTTTCAAATACCTCAAAAATTACCCTTTTTGGATTTTTTTTAAAAACCCATTTTTATTGCTCAAATAAGATTTGGGAAATTCGAGATGTTATAGCTAGGCTTGAAGTTGGAGAAGGACTTAAACCACATGAAAGCTATAAACTTTAAGGCCTTCACCATTGAAGGAATGGTGAAACAAGTGTTAGTGAAGCTTGGATTGCTGTAAGGAAGAGCAGATTTCTTGGTCACTGATAACACAATATTCGATGCATTTATTTGTCCTCATACTTAGCATTTTAAGGGCCAAAATGATTTACTTCCAGCTGTGTTAGTGTGTATTTGTGAATTTGTGTCAATTGGCGTCATTTTACAAAATTCTGCATAATTGGCTATTTTGAGCAGTTTCTGTAATCTTGCTATATCTTGAGATACACTTGTCCAATTGATGTGATTCTTTTATTTTAGGAAAGCTAAGAAAGATATCTACAACTTTCATGAATACTGCAAGAGCTGAATCACATGATTGGTTATCCAAAATTGGAGTTGAATTCAGAATCAAAATACTGTCCTAGCTCTGTCCTAAGCAGATAACCTCTGTGCGTTCAATTGATCATATCTAGAGATATAGAAGTTCAATTGAGGTGAAACAAAGTCCAAATGGAAGCTAGCACATAAATCCACATTTTGTATGAAGACTTTCCATGCTGAAATGATCAATTTGGGCGTCAAAATGGTGCTGTAATTCATGACAGAAATGCTAGTAAACTGGGCACTGTAGAATTGGATCTTTAAGGCCGTAATTGACATGGATCATGAGCCCATTTCACCCTACCCTTTGATCCAACAAACACACAGTTAGCTAGAGACAAAAAATAGAGGAGAATATAAAGAGAAAATAGCCTACAATTGAGCAAAACACACAAGGCCAGAGGTAGAAGCAAAATCAGTCAGCTTTCTACCTCCCCCACTACCAAGCAGCTAGCTTTTCTCCACTCGGGCAAGGCCATTTGTAGAGGTCTTGTTGCTTCAGTTTTCATTAAGTTTTTAGTATGTGTTTAGGGTAATTTTTAAGGGTAGAGAGAAAGCTTTTGCTCTTCTTATTTTCTATATTTTTCCTTGTGTTTTTCTGCCTCCATGGAAGGCTGGCTATAACCAGTCCAAAGGGCTGCAACTTTAAAGATTAATGTTGAGGTTTTGTTCCTTCATTCTTACATTCAATTGCTGGGCATTTATTTCCTATTTCCTCTCTATTTTGCCTTCAGTATCTGAGTTTAATTGCTTCATTTGATTTAGATATTATATGATTGTTGCTTAATGATCTACATTAGGAAGAAGATAGGAAAACTAGCCAATACATTGATCTTTTGATGTGTTTGCTTCTTAGTTGAATCTTGACCGCTTAGGATAGATTCATTAATCATTCCAAGGCTTCTTGTTATGATTTTCAACAATTTAATGAACCTTAAGTGATCAAGGATGCAT
>JANHAO010002578.1:0-28213 GCA_026873985.1 Saraca asoca
TTAGGGGGGGAATTTTTTGAAAAAAAAAAAAAAAGGGAAATTTTTTTTTTTTTTGGGGGGGGGGGGGGGGATGTATGGTACTTTTAATATAATACAATTATTTTTTTTAAATTCTTTCCTAAAAATTTGAGTTCTTTTTAGATGAATTGATACTTAATATACAAACTTTTAAGTTTTGGGTCAGGCTAAGTCTTAGATAAACTTTAATCCAAGGGGAGTGTTGAGAATATTCAAAAACATTCTTTGAAATAAATGTTACTGTTTTTTATGAATTATCTGGTTTGCGCAATTATACTTCTAATCTTAACATCCCAAAGATGTGATTTCTTGGAATATGATTTATAATAATATCATTTTATTATATTTAATTTAATTAAAAATATTTTTAAAATATTATAATATTATATTTTAATTAATTTGAATATTTTTAAAAATCATGTTAAATTTTAAAAAAATATCTTCAATGGAAAATTGATTAATAGGAAAATGAGTGACTATTGAAAAATGATTGGTCAATAATGATTAACACCTAAAAGTTACTTGTCAATGTAAAAAAAAGTAGACTAGTCAATGCTAATATGTAATAATTAATAATAATAAGTGAGAGTGAATATTAGTTAATAATGACAAATAATAATAATTTAAAATAATGTATTAATGGAATGATGGGTGATATAATTTTTTTATATAATTAAAATATTTTTATGTCATAGTAATATAAGATATTCATTTTTTCGTAAGAATACTTTAAATACATATTAAGCAAAAATCATTCTTGAATAAATTAAGAAATTGTATATTAAAAAAATCTTAATTATGAACCAAACATGAAAATATTTAGTTTCTTAAAATATTTTTAAGAATGTAAAAAAAATTCACAAATTAAACATACCTTTAAATAAAAGATAATCAAATATATTATTATGGTTACTACACACGATTATCTTATTTTATGTTTTGTATAATTTATCTCTTACTTTAGTTTACGGGCCAGACTTCCATACCGCATTAATTTTTTTTTTTTTTTGGGATATTAGCAACCTGGTTGATAGTTTCAACAAAATGGGCTACTTATTTTAAAATACTGATTCCACATCCTAACTTTTCCTTCCAATCAAATCAATAAATTAATATCAATTATAATTTCTAAAATTAATTATAAAAAAAACTTAATATTAATAACAGTAGTATATTTGAAAATTTTCTATTCTTATTAATAAACTTTATTATTTAGATAGCTTGATAATTCTAAATTTAAAATAGATTCCAAAATAACACGAAAATTATTATTTCTTTTCATGTATAATTAAAATAAATATTCCATTATATTTGTAAATTAAATGTAATCAATATTTTATTTTATAAATGTGTTTAAACTATTTAATTACCAACTAACTAAAATAAAATAATTGCAATATGTTTACTTTGGTCACATTACGAAAAAAAATATTTTTTTATTTATAATTAAAACAAATAAGAGTATTTTATTGAATTGTTGATAAATAAAAATTTATTTTAATCCTAGAAACGTGTTTAAATTATTTAATAATCAACTTATTAAACTAAAATAATTATAAATTGTCTACCTTGGTGAATTAAATAAAACAAACGAAGGGTATTAATTTGGCATGGTTTTAAATAGCTAATGAGAAAAATAGAATGTGATGAACAGATAATATGATATGATTTTAAATAGTTTGCATGAGTGGACATATGAAAGTGGCTTTCTTTGAATTTAAACAAAACTTATGGTTGAATTAACATTAGATTCTTAATAATTAATTTTCATGAGTGGACATATGAAAGTGGCTTTCCTTGAATTTAAACAAAACTCATGGTTGAATTAACATTAAATCCTTAATAATTAAAAACTTATATACAAGGTTGTCAAGAACTTATATCAAGCAATCTATTCAATAAATAATTTATCTAATGGTACATGTATATTTGAATATCTAAGGTATGACTGTCCAAAATAATTAATAATATTTTGAAATTTTGACATAAGTTTATTATTAATTATTATAAAATTTGTTCCCAACTTATTATAAACACTTACATTCTGTTCTCTCTCTCTCTCTCTCTCTGAAGCTTAATTATGATAATCTCTACAACAACCGCCATATAATGTCACTGGCAGTAAGGGTGGAAATAGGTTATCTTGGACTAGGTTTTTTCTCAGATAGTTAGTCTCAGCGAAAGTTTTTTAATTATATTAAATATATTTAGATTATGTGTATTAAGTCAATAAAAGAATCATATTATTAAATGAGAGAGAGAGAGAGAGAGAGAGAGAGAGAGAGAGTATATTGATGTACAACAAAAAATAATATATTTATTTTTTTGATTGATTTGATGTATACAATTTAAATATACTTAATTCAGTTAAGAACCCCTCAATTTGAATAGTAAAGTGTCGGCCTAAACGCTTGACTTATTAGTCATTCTAAAATCAATACTTGGGTTCAGCTTATTAAAGAAATTTAACCGAACTAGTTAGTTTATTTAAAGGCCTCCTCGCGTATGTATACCTCCGTATAAGACAAATGGTCAAGGCCTTTAAGTTTTAAAATAAGCCAATGGCCCATTTAGGTCCATATATATATATATATATATATATATGCATATTAAAATATTATTCAAAGATTGTTTGATTGACAAAAGAGTGTAAGTTCTTTATAAAAAGTTAAACTTTTCTAAGAGTTATTCTTATCCAAGGGTGGATATGTAATTAATTTCCCACGTTTCGTAGGAAGTTGAACTTCGCAAAAAAATCTTACTTCCTTGATTTTGTTAGTTAATAGTCAACTAAATAACACATTCATTTACTACTTCCCAATCATATTTCCTAAGTAACTTTTTATTAATCTATTATAGGCATTTTACATACTAAACGAAATGAGTCAACAAAAGTCCGATAGACTAGATCAAGATAAAAAGTGCGACCCAATCTAGAGTAAGGTCATTGAAGCCAATTAGCAAGACGTGCAACATGAACTCGAAGCCTCTAGCAGACCAAGATTATAGCGTGCTTCCCTCGACGTAATTGAGAATAACTAATATCTGACTGACAGTCTGAACACACATGCAACTTGCAAATCAGCCTTCAAAGTCTGACAATAATTTGTCATGCATTTATTAATTGACATCTAGCATTTATTGCCTAATGTTACTGTAATCATAGTTTTACAGTAAAAAATTACAACTTATAGCCTTCCCTGCTCCTATAAATAGGAGGGGAGTCCATAGTAACACGGAATATAGAAAAATATAAGTACACATCTTGCTGAAATAGAGAGAAAATTGTAAGCGTTGTAAAATCGAGCAGAGAAACAACTTCAAAGCAAATATAGTTAGCGTGAACGTCAGGGTCATACTAACTTTAGTCGAACCACGATAAAACTCTGTGTATTTATCTTACTCTTCTTCTTGCTCTCGTTGTTTCTTCATATTTCACGTTTTATACAGCAGTTTAAGTTCTAGAACTCTCGGTTGACCGATTACTAAAATCAATCATCAACATAATCAAATTATCTCTTATATTATATATGAAAAGGAAATTTTCACGTTGATATTTTTAATATTATTAGCTATTATATTTAATAAAAAAATTATTTTAGCATTATAATTGAATAGATCCTAAAATTAAGAAGATAATAATTTGATTTGTTAAAATATAATAGATAATAGTGTTGAAAATCTTAATAGTATAGTAAAATTAGAAATATTTTCAAATGATGAAAATAGTTCTAATCCTATTATAATATTGAGATTTTAGTGTCATTATCTATTATACTTTAAAAAATTATTTATTTTAATATTATGATTGAATAAATCTTAAAATTAAAAAGATAATTTTTTGAATTATCAAAAAATTAGTATTATAGTGAAATTAAAAATAATTTCCACGTGCTCCAAAGAAGTTGATTTCTGCCTTCCGCACTTCACAGCAAATACGCACGCTCACTGCCACATGCAAAATGAAGTTGATTTCTGATGTGCATCACTTCACTCACACACATTAGGTGACTTCAGCCTCGTTCATTGCGCATGTATTACATTGTGATTGTAATTGTAATGTTATCTATAATATTATTATTTTTAATTACATTATAATTATAATTTTTTATAATTTTACATTATAATAATCTCATTATATTATATTTATTCATAATTTTATTAATTATAATATTATAATAATGACTATATACTGGGATATAAAGTCATGCCAAGGATATGCAAATGAGGTGATTTCTGATCAATTCAATTCATTTATATATATATGAATTCATCAATAAATGATTACTTGTGATTTGTGTGATTGTGATAAGGTTAATGATCTGTGTAGAGAAAAAATGATAAAGAAAAAAAAAAAAGATCATCCCTTCAAAATAAACTATAGTAAGAAGATAAAACTCAATCTTTCTTCTTTGCTTTTCTTTCGCTGTCGTCATCCACAAGCAAAGCCCAAGTGTATCTTACAAATTAACGGAGTTGACAAAAGTGTTTCCTGCTTTGTTCTTAAACAAGTTTAATGTTGTACAAAATATGATTATTTAGTTGTACTAATTATCACAATTTTTTGGTAAAAAATGTTAAAATTGACTTGAAAATGCGCTTCTAGATGCGTTGGCTAGTGCTTTGCACCTAATTCGAATAGTCTCTTTCTCTATAGCTGTTTATCTGTTTTTCAAGCAAGCTCTTGGTGAAAACTAAGATTTTCTACCGAGAGAATGACCAAAACAATAAAAATTATAATGCTTCAGGGTGAATTGAGATTGACTGAACTACTTGTACCGACTGTATATGTGATTTTTATGGCTGGATTACAGGTAATCATAGAATATGATTTTTGTAATCAATCCAATCCTCAGATTACAACTAATCATAGTATTAATTTTACATATTAAATTTCAAAAAAATTTAACAACGATTAATATATAGTCAATCATTAAACTTTTTCTCATGTTTAAAAAATATAATTTACATCAATTTTACAGTATATTAATGGAAAACCAAATTATAGCAAATCAATATAAAATTTTTCAAATATGACATATTTGATTTATACTTAAAATTTAAAGGTGAATTTGTAAGAAATTTTTTCTATAAAAAATTAGATAATGGTGTATATTGGATGATGTTAATGATTCTCACCCCAGAACAGTTACCAGGTACTCTATTCCTTTTTATTTTTATCCATCATTTTATAAACAATTTTTTATTTCTTTTTGTTCCTCGTTTTAAGAAATAAAAAATGTATTAATATTTTTTTCATTTTTCTTTATCATCTATACTAAAGGATCAATCACACCATAGAGTATTTCTAATAAAGGATACCATGATATATAAAATGTAACTATATTTTCTTATAATTGAGATTATTTAATACTTTTCTTAATTTTTGCATACTTATTTTAAATGATAAATAATAAATAAAAAGAGTAAGAAATGAAGATACATCATTTACAAAAACAATAATAATAATAATAGTGTTTGTCCTTCTCAATGTTCTAATTTTTATTGGTTCAAACTCTATACCTAATCTTTGATTTTTAAAGTTCGAAAAGAAACACCTCAGCATCATCAATTTGCATCCCCAAAAAAGTCATGATATAGACTTATATATTTCTTCTAACCAAATTGACCGTATACCTTAAACTTTTAAACTCACATTCATTTATCTTAATTTTCCTTCAAAGAGTTGTAACTATCAAACACCTTCGTGAGATAAGTGGGTGTGAAATAAAGCTGAAGAAGAAGTTGAGTTGGTTTTGCTTACCCAACGTCGGTTCGGTCTTAGCTTTCAAATAAAACCATCATGCTTCGTCCACTTTCCTTGTGTCTCTATCCGATCTGATGGATTAACTGAAAGCCATTTCTCAACCATAATTTATTTTCTGAGCTAAAGCTAAGCTAAGCATCATTTGCGACTACCTTAGCACTTTCCTATTTTGCTTTATATTTTCGTTCTTAAAATGGCTACTTATCCCTTAATTTTTGTCACTTGTTTCAATTTTATCCTTATCCCTCGTTTAGAATTATCAAAAATTAAAATTTAATTTATTTAAATTTGGATTCATAAATAATTTTTATACAAAAATGAATTCAAATGAATTGAATTCACATTTTATTATGATTCTAAATAAGAGATTAAAGTTTTTATCTTATTCAATTTTATCTTTCATCTTACATAATCTAACACTATTGAAATTTGAATAATTTTTATTTTAAGTGTTAGAAATTCCATTATATTTAAATCATTATTTGTGATATAAATTATTCAAGATTTTAGATTCAGACTTTCACTTTATTCCATGTGAAAAAAAAATTACATGATGCATAAAGGAGGCATATTTGACATGCGAAAACACATGTGGCCAATAATTTGTCATGATAGTGTACATCCTAAAACATGTGGCCAACCGCCTCATCTAGGAAATCATTAGGACATAATGTCTGCATATCAGATCTATTGAGGTCACGTTAAAAAAAAAAGGAAAAAACTATCCAAATTCCGAATGGAGATACAATTAGTTTCAATATTAAGTGGTTTTATAAAGTTAGGAGATAGAATTAAACCAAATAGAAATTTGGGACCAAATTGAAATAAGTAGCAGAATTAAGGGATAAAAGTATTATTTTTCCGTAAAAAATGACAAGAGATATATTTTTCTTTTCATGGAAGTAGCCGAATACACGAAAGGGGTACAAAGATAGCTAGAGATCAGTACACATTTTATATTTATTTAATATTGTTATGATCATATATAACTTGGATACTCTAAAATTTATAATTCATATTGTTAATGTATTAAGGGAAGTAATGGTACCTAATATTAGACCCATGTCCCCTGAAGTTTAATATAATTATACTCATATTCTTTTTATTTTTAAAAATATACATTAATCTCTCATTTCCTTTATATTAAATATATACTCACCTTTTCTATTCTAAAAAAATAAGGAAGATAAATGTATATTTTTTAAAATAGAAAGAATGCGAAAATAATTATATTAAATTTCAAAAAAAGTGAGTGTAATTTACTCATATATATATATATATATATAGGAATCATATTAAATAAAAGCACTATTCTTATATAAAAGTAAAAAGAATGATTTGTAACCATTATATATATATACATACAGATGTACGTATATATTGCTCTTATGGAGTCAGGCCGCAAGAAAATTTCCATTAAGTCTCCCAATAAACATGCTTACAACTGCAGAAAAAAAAAATCATTTAGTTATAATATGCTGAAGAACAGAAACTCCATCTCATATTGAACTTCGGAAATCAAATTGTATATGGTTCAGCTCTCCCAATTTGCAGTTTGTATACTTAATTATTAACTTGAGATTAAGTTTCCAATTTCATGAATTTTGGGTGTCAACGTAGTTTTAAATTGAAGTTATAGTTACATTTAGTAAAATTGTAGACATACGTAACAAGATATAATGGTTATAAAATAAAATTATGAAAAATTAATTATAATTGTGAAATTTAACTAATAATAATATTACGCATAATATTACAATTGCAAACCACAATTTAAAGTGTATTATTCCGCATAATTAATTATTCAAGTATCAAGAGGAACTTATGTTAGTTTTTGCTTACTTTGTTTTCATTAAGTGCATACATTTCTTTCTAATAAAAAAAATTAAGAAAAAGAAAGATAGAAGAAAACCTTACATTAGCTAGAATAACAACAACAACAACAATGGTCCAAGTAAACTTGAACTAATTGCTTGCAATTGCAGAAAACAGTATTCTGACCAACTTGGCAACAGCAAACTATTTACTATTAGTTGCAACTAATTTTATATTAATGCTTTGTTAGTAGGGAACAGAAAGAAATAGTTAAACCTCAGAAATCAGAATTCAACCAATCAGCTAATTATCTCAAACAGATATTAATTATCAAAAAGTCTGATTATTTAATATAATTACTTAAATTCACTTCAAAATTATACTGAGATTAGATCATAATATATACAACTTTATGTGACATGCAAGATATCATATGGAATCAGCTAACCATTTTGTTTTTTTGTTTTTGTTTTTCTTTCTGCCAAAGTCTTAATTTCAAAGTATGGCTGCCAGGTTCTTCCACTCACCTAACCAAGTAAAAACGACGTGGTATCGATCTCAGTTTGCTGCCTATAAAAGTTTGAGTTGGGCAGTCATTCATGGATGCCAACAAATCAAGAAAGGAGCAAAGAGAAGAGAGTGAGATATCAATGAAAATGGTTTCTCGTACTTGGGTTAGAACACTATTTCTCATTGCATGTGTTCTTCCTGCAGCCTTGGTGGAATGTAGGGTCAGGCATTACAAATTCCATGTAAGTAAATGTTAATATTTCATTCTTGGTTTGAAGTTGCATTGCCACATTTTATACTTCTGATTTAGATTTTCTCATCTAAATATCATTATTTATAATTAATTTTGAAAGAGACGTTAATTAAACGTTAAAATCAATAATATTTTTTTATATTTGTATATTCTTTCGTATTAATTACTGTTATTTATAATGAATTCTGAAAAATATGTAAATCAAATGTGAAAATATAAATGTATAAATAGTATTTTTTTTTTGTAACATTGTTGGGAGTTCATTCAAGTGATAAATATTGTTATTATATGTATTCAGAATGAAACTTTTTTTTTTTTTTGGGTTTATTGGGACATTCCTTTCATCATTATTATTTTTATAGTAAATGGTGAGAAAATAGTATGGATTAAGTGATTTGGATGTAAAGTTTGATTCTTTATTTAAAAAATGTGACAATTATTCCATAAGTTTTGAGCATTTGCCATTATGTATGTTAGTGAAGCAAGGGAAACCAAACTTTTTATTTTAAGAAAATTGTGATGTTAATTAGGACTTTATCCAAGTAAAGTGAATAGACCATTTATGAAGAATATAAATTAATAACTTGTGACAGTTACTGAATTCAGATCTTCTAAATATGAAAAAATCTAAAAGAGTGATTAATAAAAAATTTATAATTTTTTTTAATTATTTGTAATTTATCATTATTTTAATCATTGATAATTGATCAATAATTATTTTTACTAAACTCTAAATGCATCCACCTCTTTAAAAAAGTTAAATTTCATTTTTTGTAGTATACATTTTTTTTTTGCACACACTCCTAATTTTAAATTCTATTTTCCTTTTTCTAGTTGAGTAAGAGCATCATTACCATCATCTGATCAAATCTTAAATTTGAATCTATAATTATTCCTTAGTGGAAGACGTTTGATTCATGTTAGACGCAAAAAATAATTAATATCTTTAACAGCTAAAACTATAATTGCATGGAAGGTATAAACTCAAATCTCAAGCCTAATAATGGTTCTTTCTGTCACTTCTTCCAACCACAAGCACATTCCATAAACCATGACTATAGTAAATTTTTTTTTTTTTTAAGGAATTACTCTCACTTAAGTTAAACTAATTACACTCATACCTTTTTATTTTTAAAAATATATATTGTTCTTTTAATTTTTATATACACTCACATCTCTTTTCCTCTATTTTAAATCTAAATTCATTTTTCGGCTTAAAAAAATGAGGAATGTGAATTTATATTTTTTAAAATAAAATAATATAGATATAATTAAATTAAATCTTAAGAATATGAATGTAATTTATTGTAATTTTTTTTTTAGGAAAATATCATGGAGGAATTTAAGCATATGTTAATTTATATATATATATATATATATATTTTAAATGGATGCAGGTGGTGACGAAGAGTACAACAAGGTTATGTGCAAGCAAACAAATAGTAACAATTAATGGGAAGTTCCCGGGACCAACGCTGTATGCCAGGGAAGATGACACTGTTATTGTCAAAGTGGTCAACCGTGCCAGCCACAACGCTACCATCCATTGGTGAGACGTCCATTAAAACCTTTTCTTTTCTTCTCTTTAAAGTTTAGGAAATAAAATACATAGATCATATTTATAAAATATTATATTAATTTTAAAATTATATAATATTTTATTTTTATATATTAAAATTAATGTAAAATATATTTCAAACATGTAAAAAAGTTTATCATTTAATTGTATATTTATTGTTGTTTAATTTTTCTGAAATTATTTAATTATATATTATCCCGACCACTATCTACTAAATGACAATCAATACACAACATTAGGTGCACTTAGGATAATATTATAAAATAATAATAATAATAATTGTAGCTTTTAATTAAAAGGGATATCTCTAACTAACTAGAATTTATATGGTATGCTAATTTAATTATTGGGGTGATTGAATACTATCTCGGCAGGCATGGTGTCCGGCAACTGCGAACCGGCTGGTACGACGGACCGGCATATGTGACACAGTGCCCTATCCAGCCAGGGCAAACCTTTGTCTACAACTTCACCATTACAGGCCAAAGAGGGACACTTCTGTGGCATGCACATGTTAACTGGCTTAGATCAACTGTCCATGGTGCCCTTGTTATCTTGCCAAAGCGTGGTGTGCCTTATCCCTTCCCTAAACCAGATGATGAATTAGTCCTGGTACTGGGTAAGTCACCCTAATTTATAATTTTCATAATTTAAATGTGACTCGAACATAAGTTCACGTCCAATTTAAAAATGTGAATGTAACATTTTTTTTTTATGTGAAATCTACCATCCTTGCGTGATTAAATCTTTGTGTTAATCTCGTTATGTGAATAAATTTTATTTTGTTTGGAGATTGATATATTTTATCAATCGGTCTTCAGCATAAATATTAGAATTAAAATTGCAACCAATTGGTGATATAAATTGCAGCGGAATGGTGGAAATCTGATACTGAAGCTATCATCAATGAAGCTTTGAAATCAGGATTGGCACCAAATGTTTCAGATGCTCACACCATTAATGGTCTTCCAGGGAAAGTGGCCAATTGTTCCACACAAGGTACTTCATAAACTTCCCCTTTTATTAGTTTCCTACATAAAAAATATATAATTGTAAAATTTATAATATTATAATATCTGACATGATACAGTTTACAATTTAAATCCTTAATTCAATTTCATATTTTTAAATTATAATTCATAATTATATTTTTTATAATTTTATTTCACAATAATTGCATATATTTTTGTATTTTGACTAATCACAATCGTAATTGAGAATCGTGTCCGGTATATAAATTTTTTTCAATAATCAACTCTTCCTTGCTATCCCACAATAGAACAATTTCTTTCAGTGCTACTACTAAGTACTAATTAACGATGAATGCATGTTGTGTTTTTGGGACTTTGTAGATGTTTACAACCTGCCTGTGGAAAGTGGCAAGACCTACCTACTGAGAATTATCAATGCTGCACTCAATGAGGAGCTGTTTTTCAAGATTGCTGGCCACAATCTGACAGTGGTAGAAGTAGATGCAACCTATGTTAAGCCACTCAACGTTGACACAATTCTAATTGCTCCAGGCCAAACCACAAATGCCCTTTTAAAAGCTGACCAAAAATCAGGAAAATACTTGGTTGTTGCCTCTCCTTTCATGGATTCCCCAGTGGCTGTTGACAACTTAACAGCCACAGCCACTCTGCATTACACGGGCACTCTTGCTGCTTCACCCACCATTCTCACCACTCCACCTCCACAAAATGCCACCAAGATTGCTAACAACTTCCTAAATTCCCTTCGGAGCCTCAATTCCAAGAAATTTCCGGCTAAAGTTCCGACGACCGTTGATCATTCTCTCTTCTTCACTGTTGGATTGGGAATTAATCCATGTCCTTCTTGTAAAGCTGGCAATGGCAGCCGAGCTGTGGCTTCCGTTAACAATGTCACCTTTCTGATGCCGAGCACTGCCTTACTTCAGGCACATTATTTCAACATTTCTGGAGTTTTCACTACTGATTTTCCGGCAAATCCGCCTCATGTTTTCAATTATTCTGGGACTCCGCCGGCAAATTTGCAGACAACAAATGGAACGAAGCTTTACAGGCTGGCTTATAATGACACGGTTCAACTTGTTTTGCAAGATACCGGCATCATTGCTCCTGAAAATCATCCTGTTCATCTTCATGGCTTCAATTTCTTTGTTGTTGGAAGAGGAATTGGGAATTATGATGCTAAAAATGATCCAAAGAAGTTTAATCTTGTTGATCCTGTTGAGAGGAATACTGTTGGAGTTCCATCTGGTGGGTGGACCGCTATTAGATTCCAAGCAGATAATCCAGGTACAATTCAAATACACTCTCTTTTATTTCACATAGTATCATTTACTCTACACTTCACAGAAAGTAATTTTAATTAATCCAACTTATTCGCTTGACCCCACTATCATATTTTGTCACTTTTACATATTATGAGTATCCTTAAGTACTCAAAATTAAGTGTATTTGTCATTTTTTAATTTTTAATGTCATTCCTGTATAACATTTATGATTAAATCTTTTCTGAGTCTTGAAAATCATGTTCCAGTTCTTAATCTCATTATCATGTTACACTTATCAACATATTTCACAGAATGAAATTTAGAGTAATTCTGCGTATTAAGATTTTGTGTGTAGTCACATATGCATTTAGATGTTCAAACATTATTGCATTTTGACAATTTTCATTTCTTAATCTCATTCTCATAAAACTTTTTTTTTTTATCAAAATATTAAATTTTTTAAATTATATATATTTTACAGGAATTTGGTTCATGCACTGCCATTTGGAGGTGCATACAACATGGGGGCTTAAGATGGCATTTTTGGTGGACAATGGAAACGGTCCTAATGAGTCACTGATAGCACCACCAAAAGATCTTCCAAAGTGCTGAAAATTAAATTATATGCACAGAAACAGAAAGCTCACCAACTCAGAAAAGAAAGAAGGGTTGGAGAGATACAGAGAAGCCAGGCAAAGAAGAGAGTGACAAAGACAAGTTTGATTAATAAACAAGAAACCCTATTTGTTTAGTTGAGCAAATGGGAGGATTTGTTCAGGCACTTTTAATAAGTTAAGGGAACTTTTACTTATTCTTACAAAGCACAATTTTTTTTCTTTTAATTATGTGTTTGTTGTCCAAATTGTGTATTTACCTCATTACTCAAATTTAATATATAAATCTAATTGTGCCTCTCTCCTCTCTCTCACACACTCAATGGTGACATTATTTTTTTCATTATATATATATATATATATATATAATACAATAAACTAGCTTCTAGTTGGTTTAAGGATTTGCTTATGTATTGATATCAAACATGAAACATTGGTATTTCTAGTTTACAAGGAAAACGGTGTCGTATGGCAGAAAAGTGAAAAAAAAAATTTGAAGAATGAATTACATGGTAGCAATTGGCCCAAGGCCCAAATCTCTAGAAGAATGAAGAATTTGCAATTTGAGAACAGTTCAGTTCGACATAGTATAGACTTTTTCTAGGCCCAAGAAAATTTGCCAAATGAAAAGCCCTATATGAAGAAAACAACCCAAAAGCTGATTTCATACAAAGACCAATGACAAAGGCCATGGGCCCATGACTAGGACTGTTTCTACTTGACTTTGTGCATAAATGTATGCACACTGCACACATATCTCACTTGATGTGGGGCAAAATTAACCTTACCTATTTGTGAAGAATATTTTGAATGTATTTGATTCATTGTGAATCTGAGGAGGAATTTATACATAGTAGTATATGCTTTTATCTATATTGTATGGATACCGATAAATGGATACGGGGAAATGCAAACATGAATATGGAGATACGGGGAAATGCAAACATGAATATGGGGATACGGCATTTTCAAAAAATATAAGATATCAACACGTGGATGATATGTATAAATAATAAAAATATAGGAATATATTTATAAATATTAAAAAATATTATGCTTATTTGTAAATATATATTGTAATTATTATTTTTTCATATGAAAATAAGTACCCATAATATTAAATAACATGGTATAATAAATAATAAGTTAGAAATCGAGTTTGACACGCGTGTTGAAATAGGGAACGGATGTTCAAATTTTTTGAAATTATGGATACGGCCCCAACACGTTTTATGTTGGTGTCGATGAGTGTCAGTGTCGTTTTCGACACCGACACGCAGACACGACTACTATATAAAATATCGATATATCGTAAATTTTTATCTATGTTAGTAAGACTTATAAATAATATATCTATATCTCGTTTTAACTTGTAAATCAAAATTTTCTATTTGATAACTCGGTTATAACAAAGCTCAAGTTTAATCCGGAGGAATGATGAATGGAAATGATCTCACAAGCAACTATTAACAAGAGAGTTAAATTAAAGATTTAAGGTGGAGTTTATAAACACAAACTTAACTTAAATTGGTATTAGCATATTGAAAGAAAAAAATTTCAGAAACAATACTAAATATCGTGGTATCACTTGTTCTTTATTATTTTATCATATTCTTTCGACCACTTCAATCACTATGGTCAAAATAGAACAGTGAAAGAAGAAAGAGAGGTAGAGAGAGATGAGAGTGAGAAGGGTAGAGAGAGAATGAAGAGAAATAAAGGAAAAGGGTGAGAAAGATAAGAGGGAAGAAAGAAAAATAAAGAGAAGGAAAATATGATTATGTAATATTTGATGATTTAGAAAAATAATTTTTTTTAATTAAAAAAGTTATTTTTTTTCAAATATATTATTATTTTTGTTTATTAAAATTCATTTTCTATCAACTGATTTTTCTATTGCCAAGGAAAATAGTTAAATGCAATAAATAGAATTAAAAATTTCACCCCCTCGTGAAGTTGAATTAGTGGAAGTCCCACAAAAGCCGCATGCTTCCATTATTGGCATTGACATACATAATTTAATGCACATAGCATTTATAACAAAGATGGGCACACATGGATCAGAGGCAGGAGGCTTGAAAGGGAAAGCGCAAATATTATAGTAAGCTCTTTACATAATTCACATGGCCCTTCTTTATTGAGTTTTCAAAATAAGAAATTATTTTTTTCCACTATTTGAAGCCTCGATTTTGTTGTGATGTCATTTTCGCAATGCTAGAGAACACCCTTTTACCCAGGGTACTTGTAGGTGGAGCACACAACTTTATCTAGAGGTTTTTTTTCTTTTAATTATAATTTTAAAAAATGTGTTAAAAGGAAGGAGATCATATGCTTTATGGAAAAAAAGATTAAATAAATAATTTATAAACAAGTATTTTTTACTCTATTGATAATAATAGTAGATTAAATTGGCATTTTATCATTATACTTTAATTTAATCAATAGTATTTATACAATCTAAAATAATTTATGATTTCTAAATAATTAATTTAAATTGATCGATCAAGATCAATTAAAGAAGCAATTGTAGTAAGTAATCTCAAATTCATATCGACTGAACTAATGTATCTGATCAATTTAACATATTCAACATTATTAATTAAAATTCAAAACAATAAAAGAGAAAATTTTCAAGATAACATTATATACTATTGTAATACTAAAAATATTAGCATCAAATCTTTCTTTTTCTGATATTTTAGAAATTAAACTATTTATTAATCATTTTTCATAAACATAAATTAATTTTAAATTTGAAGTGAGTTTATTTATGTCTTAGAGTTTCTTTGATGGATGTATTTAAAGTTACGAATATTTGTTATGATAATTATTCATGTAATATAAAAAATTGCTTAAATTGACCATTCCCCCAACAAAAGTGTGTGGAATCACCACAAGTCATATTTACATATTTTATTTTATTTTTGATTAAAAAAATTCCATACTAAAAATGTAGATGAATGTACGCAGCAGAACACATGACATTATACATTAGGAAAGAACGTGACCAGTTAAACATTTTGTGTCATTACCTAAATAATTGTTAAAGTGTATGTATATATATATATATATATATATTTATTTGCAAGTATTGGTACCAATCATGCAGGAAAGTCTTTGCTTTATTTTAGTCAGACATCCAATGGAGTACAGAGAAGAAAAAGATGACACTCAATCAGTCTCAGCATAATGTAATATTTAATTAAATATCCAAAACAAGAAATTGGGAATCTTTCCTTCAGTGGAAATATCTTTATGTGTGAGTTGTTGCCTTTTTCTCATCTGAATAACTTGAAAAGAGATGCCAACAGGATTGAGCTCTGTTTCAACCAAAACAATATCGGAGAAAATATAAATAGTTAATTTAGAGACTAATTTTTTTCTAGTTCCCATAATTATGCTCATTTCAATCACATCATTTTTAAATCAAAATTCTTGTATAAAATAAAAGTTTTTTTTTTCTTTATGCTGTCTCGTTTTGTCTTTAACTCTTCTAAAAAATAACTAAAAATCTTAATTTATAAAAAGAATAAGAATCTGGATCAAAGATGATAAGATTGTTATGTTTTGAAATTATACAAATTAAAACATATCACATAAATGTTATATAACCTATTTTTATTATCAAAATTGAATATATGTTTAAGAAAGAGGATTAACTGCATGTATATCATAGTTTATATGATACATTACTGAATTTTAAAGTTTAAGGTTAAATTGCACAAACCTTATAACTTAAGGTGGTTTCTTGTAATTTAACCAATGATTAAGAGAGACAATGTTGAAGTTTTTTTAAAAATTGAATTGGACATTCAACTGTATATTAGTCATAATTCCAATTTGATTAAACCGATTGATTCATTTCATTTAATATTTTTTTAATTTATTTTCAGATCTATTTTTAAAACAATTATGGTGTACTTTATTTTAATAGTAGAAATTATGTTATTTCAACAATAAAATAATTCATTACACAGTAAAACCTATAAAAGCAACTCTTATTACACAAAATATGAGTTGCTAGTTACATAAAATATGGTTTGTAGATTTTTTTAGTGTGATACCAAATAATGCCTAATTATGGAGTTAATTCCATTCTTGGATAAGCAAACAAAACTATTATTGTTGGCCAAATAAACTTGCTTTTACATTGCCGATGCAAGGTTATGTGTAGCCTCCCTGTTTGGTAAAATACATATAAAGTACTTTTTTATTTTGGTTCCTTGAAAATTTAGCCAAAGGAATATTTTATTCCTTTAGGTGTGACGACATTTAGTTTTTTTTTTTAACTTTATTTTTAATTTTATATTTCAATTATATTTTATCTACTTTACATACTTTTACAATAATTTAATGCAAAAAATATTTTTTTAAACACGTCCAAACAAAATACTTTTCCTAAAAATACTTTTGAATATATATCATCAAACATAAAATATTCAAGCATGCTTGATTCCTAAATATATATATATATATATATTTACAAAAAGTTAAACAAAGATTTCATCTGTTAGTGCATATGAGTCAATAATCAATTAACAAAAAGTTAGTAAAAAGTACTGATCAATGATGCAATCTATAGTGCAGTAGTTAAACTACTACTGCACTATTCTAGCAGGCTAAACCATAAGAGCTAATTAAATTGACACAATAAAAAAGTTCAAATGTTAAATTAGAATTTGGTAGTTGAGTTAATTATACTTCAATACTTATTTTTAAAAAATTCCTGCGAATACCTATTTTTGTAAGTTTTATAAAATTTTGTAACTTTTCGTTAAAAATTATAATTTTTATGTGAAAAGAAAATACTTAAATTTTTTTTTTGTAATTAGTTGATGAAGTTACAATTTTTATATATTTGTTATGCTTGATTTATATAAAAAATTATAACTTATTGTCTTGAGATTTTTCTCTTTTTTAATGTCTCATAGCTTGTGTGTTAAGTGGCTTATCGTTTCTATCATAAAAAAAAGTTATAATTTTTATATTAAATCTTTATAAAAACTTTCAAAGTCTATACTTTCCTTATTTTACCCTAATCATACATAAACACTTGCCTCATTGGTGTTGACACTGAAAGAAAGATTGCAAGTTCTGAAAGTGCAACTTTTTAAAAGGTCAGTCCATGAAACGCAAGGACGTGGGGTTTTCTAAATTTATTATTCTCACAAATAATTTTTGTTGGGAAGAAGAGTGCAATATAATTAAATTAATTAAATGGTGACAGCCTAAGTGGGTCTTTATTGTCTCTTTCACGCTCTTTAATTATTTTCTTCTTATATTTTGCTATAGATCTGAGATGAAAGAAGGCCATTGGAATTGCCATGTTTGGTAACATAAAAGATTTGTGTACTAAAAAAAAAAAAAATCTTTGAGTTTGAATTTTGCTGGCAATTCATCCTCAAATCTATTAGTATATTGAGGAATTCATACTACTTTTTACCTTTTTAAGAGTTTTAAAACATATGGAGATTTTATCACCATCAATAATTAATATTCAATTAAGACTCATCAATAATGGTTTCAAAAAGCAAAATAATAATAATAATAATATCAACTATTTTGAATAATAAAATATTAATTTTGTATACTTATTATATATAACAAAAAATTATAAAACTTATAACTTCAATATTAAGTTTTAGTAAAAATTGATTTTTCAATGACCTATCAGATTATTACTTATAAATTAAGGTCTTGGTGGAGTTTTATACTTCCTTGAACATGACTCTAATGGAAGTCTCTTTTCCCATTTTGACCCGACTGCTTCTGACACCATCTCTTTAATTTTTTTCATGACCTGAAAAAAAATAAAGAGATGAAAGAGAAAACAAGTTGAAGCAGAAAAGGACACAAAGCAGCAATGGAAATGGAAGATGCAGTCATATGTAATTGACACTCCATTAAATGACAATTAAGGCCAAATTACAACATAAAAGATCATGCAATTGCACCAAAAGATGCCTTTGATATTTTGTACTTTAACAAAGTTTCCCACGTCTATTAAATCAAACACAAAGCTATTTAATTGAATCCTCTCTTTTTGACCGATGATTTTAAATTATAATTATGATGTAATTATGACTATATTTGTTATTAATAAAATTATAAGTAAATATAAAATTATATTATTTTTATACAATAAAATTGTAATTATAGAATTAAGTATAACAATGATATTGTGACTACTAATCGTAATTTATAATTATGTAAAAAATTATAAAAAAGAAAATAAAAAGAAAACAGTATATCTCTCTCATTCCTTTTCTTTTCTTTTTCTGTTTTCGATTTTCTTCTTTTTCCACTTTCCTTAGATTATGACATAAGCTCCATTTATAGAAATTGCTGTCGGCAATCCAGACAGGCACTGAGCATAGCACAAAATAATATAATTGAGCCCTCTCTGCACCATTATTACACTACAGTTCCTTCTCTTTTCCATGCTCTGAGTAGTGAGGTTTGAGTTAAATGCTGCAATCCAAATTAATTTGATTTAAATTATATTATTTAATTAAGCATAATAAGAATATTATTAGAGAAATATGTATATAATAAATAATATAAGAATGTAAAATATTTAATTAAAAGTAATTGTGTATGTATGATTTGTATTGTAAATATTTCAGATATTATAGTATTTTTTTATTATAATAAAAGTAAAAAATCATTTAATATATACATATAATATTTATGAATTTGAATTTAGGATAAAAAAGAATCTAAAGATAATATTATCGAGTGTTACTGCAATACTAAAAAAAAAGGAAACACTAAAATATTTGATCATGATAAAATATTATATCATGAATGTTTGGTCCTTATAAAAAAAATTAGAGACTCCAAAATATGATATTATATTTATATCTCTTACAAATTTATCATCTCAATTTTTTAAAAATTGAGGGGAAACAAATTCGTATGAAGCACTGTTAAAAAAAAAGGCTTTCGGCACCTTGTCAAGCTAGAAATAGTCTCATGACACAACTGCATTATTTATTTATTTATTCTCATCTTCTCTCATATACTTTTTATTACTCCTGATTTTCATAAATAGTATGTTGACAATTTATGTCTTGTTACATTTTGGAGCCTATACTATATGTCAATTTAGATGAGATTATAATTTTAATTGTGATACATATTATAATATTATATTAATTTAGCAACTATAATTTCTTACAAATTTATTATGTAATAATTATTCCTCTCATAATATAATCATATTATAATAGTTATTTTTAATGATACAATATTATCTTAAATTTTTAATATTTTAATTAGTTGAAATTCAAAATATCATGTATATATTAAATGATTGTAGCTTATGTTATTATAAAAAATAATAATAATAATCAATTGTAATTTAAAATAAAGAGAGCTTTCTTTCACTTGTCGAAGGCAAATCTGCCAAGTGGAAAAGCCTATTTATGTATGTACAGTAAGGATGCAAGTTGCCGGCAATTCTCATCAAAATTTTTGTTCTGCCCAATGGGATTGTTGACAAATCAAAATGTTCGCGATGATAGTCTAAGAGACATCAACTCTACTCATTATTAGTGTTTAGAACTGTCGGTCACCATCAGATTCTATGCCCTTCAACTGATTTATCCTTACTTTTATTTTTTTATTTTATGTATATAATATTTTGTATTTAAATTTAAAATATTAAAAAATATTAGCATATACATTTAATATTCTATATTTGAATTTAAAATATTTAAAGAAATTAAAAAAATAATATTAAATATCACTACATTATTAAAGATACAGATCAAACTTCCATTAATCATATTGCAAAGTAGGAAAACTACATCCATGAAGTTTGACTCGATTGCATTTAAGGAATTAAGATATATGTTTCTTTTATTTTTTATTTCTTTACGTTTACTGTAAACAAAAAGCTACATATAGATGGTTTGTCTGTCTTTTTCTATTTCTTTTAATTGAAATTTTAATATTTTTATCTTTTTGAAAACTTTAGAGGATTATTTATAAGATTTGAAGCTTTAAAAAAAATTATGTGACAATAAATCTTATTTTAAGGATTATTTGTATTTTCTCCCTTTAAATATTTAGAAACACGTAAAGAGTTTGATAATAACAAACTTATCAACCTCACAATGACAAGATAAATTGACACAAAATTCCTAGAATTAGTAATTAAACAAATGAGCTAAAAAAAAATCATGATTAAAGATATTTCCCAACTTTTGGTTTTTATCATACACTTAATTTAATTCATCTGACTAAATTGTTTCGTGAGCAGCTTAAGATTCAATTTGATTTTCAATTAGATAAACCAAGTTCATGAGTAAAATATGATACACGAGTTAATAAATCTAATTTATTTCTTGAGTAAGATGAGCTTAACCTATAAGGTTTTACCATTTGTTTGTTTCTGTTAACGCAATTAATTACGTTGTTGAATATGAAGTTGAACTTTTTGACGGGTATTAATGAATTATTATCATCTAATTTTCATTGTCAATAGTATGAGATTATTCAACAAATAAATTTCAACCTCAACAAATTTGGCTCAATTGTATTTACAAAGACAAATATTAGGACCAAACTCCCACGAGTCAAGTAAGAGAGTAAGGACAACAAAATTGATTCAAATATGAAAAAAGGGATCTTTGAAGGGATAAGCAAGGGAACTAGAAATTATGTTTTGGGAAGATGATGTATGTGCTTTTTTTTTCCCTTTATTATTTTAAGTTTACTGCACTAAAACCGATTATGGATGGCTCTTTTTTTTTTTCTATTTTTTTAAACTGAGATTTTAATATTTTCAATTTTTTAAAAACTTCAAAAAGATTATTTGTAAGAATTAAAATTTTATGAAGATTATGTGACATTAAACCTTAATTTAAAGAAGTTATTTGTATTTTACCCGTCATAATTTATGGTATTCTAATCCTCTAAAATACTCAATTTTTTATACTCCTCTAATTTGAAAGATTTAAGGGGAAGTAAAGTTTTCTCTTATCTATCCCTTTTCCTCCTCTCCTTTCTTATCTTTTGTTTTCTTTTATTATCTTCCCTTTCTTTCTCCTCAAAACTTCTGAACATACTATAAATATTGACCTCCCAATATTAGGGCTTAATAATGACTTATAAAAATATTTCTAGTAGTCAAAGAATTTATTTCTACCTGTTATGGGTTCCCCTCCCTTTTTATGTTACAAAAAGCCATAAAGAGCTTAACACATACAAATAATATTCTGAGTTAGAATTTAAAAATATTGATGCTATATTTGGATGAGAGAGAATGAAGGGGAAAGGAAAGAAAAGTTTTGTTATGATCTTTTCCTTATTTGGAATTTTTATTTAGGAAGTGAAGATAATGAAGATTTAAAATTAATCTTTTAAAATCTTCCAACATCTTTCACTATTTATTATTGTATTGAATAAAAAAAATTAACTGGTAAGCTACTCAATACTCTGTTTAACTTATTCACATAACCTCCAAACTTTATATATATATATATATATATATATATATTCTAATACACCAATCAAATTTTATAAATTTTGCACACTTTATAACTCTTCGGTTTCTTATTATGATATGGCAACATTGCGAGCTTAAGTCTTTTCAACAACCTTCCTCAATTTTTTTTTAATTATCATAAATGCTTTAATTGAATTTTGTTTAGATTAAAATACATAAAACTCCTTTACTATACCTTGTGTAAAAAATCCTAATGTTTAAAATGTGTAATTCAGCAATTCAAATTATATACATGGAGTGAAAAGCCTTTTCAGTTAACTCAACATCCAAATCCCTAACACCTCAAATCCATCCTCTTAAACATTTAACCATGTTTTTGTTGGAAAATGGGTTTTAGAAATAAGTTTTTTCTAGTAATTTTAAAGTGAAAAATAAGTAGGACTCACATTTTAAATGAAGTGAGACTAAGTAAGTTTTTATTCTACTATGATGGTTAATTATGTATATTCACATATCAAATCTATTTAGAGTTGAATGAAAAAATTGACTCTAAATTTATCTATTTAACATGATATTACTATTTAAGTTTATGCTTATTTCACATAAAAAGAAGAAAGGACTTTGAAATAATTTAAATACCATGTAAGGATAGGATCACAGGCTCTCCATCTATTCTCTATGGGCCTAATACATGTTTATTTTTTAGAAGTGTTATGTCAAATGGGTACAAATATAAGAGTTAATGAAATTATGTTTGTTAGGTACATACATAAGGATTGATGAAATTATATCTATAGGGTATAGATACAAGAGTTGATTATGGAATGGCCACGAATAATATAAATACTCTGAATTGGTTCAAAAAATAAGTATACAAAAAAGAAAGGAAAATACTGAAAAGAAGAAAGATTGAGTGCATATTAGTGATTATGTTTATTGGAATCTTGACAAATTATAATACTATTTTCATCAAGAATGAAAATATTGCATATATTAAAAGATAATTACTTATAAATCTTGAACATTGTGTAAGGGAGTAAAATCGTCTTGAAAAGACAAGGTGAATTTGTTGGTCTCAAATCCTTATTATTATGTTTGACAAAAAAAAATATTTACTTGTTCTTTAATCTAATTTTATTTCTATCTAATTTCTATTTTCTACATATATTAGCAACGACAGTTTTTGTCCTAAAGCTTAGTTGCGGAGAAGGAAGAAGTCAACTATCAGTCCAAGGTTGAAAAGTATAGCATCTTGGAGTTATTTTATGACGGTTTGATGAATTCATCAATGGCCAAGTCCGTATAAACTTGAAATCTTGTAGAATAAACTATATGATATGAGTAAAACACAAAAGTAAGCAAATTTATTTCAATTAATTTAGAAGCTTGTTGCAAATGATTTATGTGAATTTTTTTACTGATATAAATTTTAGAATCAATTTTAATTTTTTAAGTCAATTGAAAATAATTTTAAGTAATTAATATTGATCTTTAAATTTATTGACAATTTATTTTTTATTTTTATAGTTAATTTCATTAAAAAAGGATACTAATAATTATAAAAATATAATTATAATTTCAAAATTTAATATAAATTATCTCATAATTATCATGACTTATATACAATATATAATTTCACATTGGTAAAGCATGAATTCACGAAGATTATGACTATATTATACACATTATTTATTCAGCTACATATTAATCAATAAAAATCAATATTTATAATATAATTTTATAGTATATAAATAACTAGTAGTTCATTATACTATATATATTCTTATGATTGGAGGATAAAATTTCGAATGAGTTCGGATAGAAGTGATTATGATTTTTCTAAAATCATTTTTAACAGTACGCCCATTTTTTTTTTAAAAAATATTCATTTCAAATCATCCGTTAAATTTTAATTTAATTTAATTGATTATTAGTGGTTTTTTTTTGGTCCGGTTCTTACTTATCTAGGTGGGAAATGCGAACCCTCTCCTACCTCTAATATAATCAGCAATAACTTTCATCTCTTCCTGTGTAGATATATTTTCCTTTTCCTCCATCATCCATCACACCAGAAAGCCACTCCAATGTTTAAAATAGATCCACGATTATATATACATCGGCAGAGAAAAAAAAAACTTATTTGATAGTTAATAGTGAGTAATGAGATTTAGTTCCATGTAAATATACCCAGCACTTACGTATGATCTTTGTCACTTTGTAAAAATACAATACATTCCACAACACAAAAACATCATGGGAAGGGGGCCAATGTGACAGAGCACTAGTGTTTTGGACACGGAATTATCGAAAGAGACATTTCACTTTATATGTACGGTTTGAATTATTAAATTATACATTTTTAAATATCACAAATTTTTTACACATAAAAATATAATATAAAGAAATTATATATATTTATTTTAACGAATTTTTTTAAAAATAAAAATGACACTTTCCAGAATAATAATCAAGTAACAGTCATAACAAATAATAGTGAGATGTGCGAGTTTGTGAACCACATATAACACACCAACTCATTCCCTGAATAGACTTTTCCTTGTGGCAAGTGTCAACTACTGTAGCCTATGTACAACAAAAGCATAATTCCATTATTCAATATGGAAAGCTACATCAATTACCAACCTCTTATTTCCCTTAATTATTCTTCCAACTCAATATTTTAGCCATATAATTAATTGAATATTACTTTATAGAAAATCAAATCCACAGTTTAATTGTACCCCAAAAAAAAAAAAGTATCCCAATTCTTAAGCACAGCTAAATTCAACTCATGCATATTTGAATAATATTCCTACCACAATTAAATCTAAGAGTCTCACATATACAATCGGATATAAAACTATATATTTTCAAAGTGATGGTAAGATTACCATTATTTATTTTTCTTTTTTATAGTACCAAAATGTAGTTTAATAGTATTTTAAAAATTAAATTGGATGATATAATTCATTCAATTATAAATTAATATAATTTTAATTTAATTAAATTAGTTGGATCTCTTTGTTTGACTAATTTTAGTCAATTGAATTAATTGAACTATTACGTAATAATTTTTTGGTTTATTTAATTGCTCCAATTCAATTTTTAAAATATTGATCCTTCATATTTATTATGAAATTATTGTGGATAAAGAGTGATGTTAAATACACTCTTTTAATAATTTATAAAATTCAAAAGATTATTAGTCTCAGAATTTGTGAACAGAATGCTTCATACCCTATTTTCTTTATAGAAGAAATTCATTGTAATTGATATATTTAAATTATGTATATTAATTAAATAAAAAATTATATTAACACCTAATGAAATTAATATGTCTTTTTTTTTTTTATTTATAATACACATTACTTTATGACACTAAACATCACCAAAACATTCCCATTAATGCAGCACTTGTGTCATTGTTCTCAATCTGTCTATTATTACTAATTTGCCCACAATTTCACCATTTCAGCCAATAGCCAATCAAACTCTTCTCTCTTCTTTCCTTCTCTCTCTCTCTCTCTCTCTCTGGTTTTGCAGCGCCCACAAAGTCACAAACATACTATCGACCAATCACAACTCAGCTCTTTGCCTCTGTTTCTCTCTCTATCTGCTCGTCCTGTTCCATAGATCGCTGTCTCACAAGCAGTACAAAGAGCTGACACATTTCTGTTTCCCTGTTGTATGTACACTTCCCCCCCCCCCTCTCTCTCTCTCTCGTCCTGCCTTTTTCCTCCGTACTACAATTTCAGTTCTGCATAAAGTTGATAAATCTTTCTCAATTTTCACACTTCGCTCTCAACTGGGTTCCTTCCATTTTCTCTGGAAGCAAATAGTTCAGCTTCACTCTCTGAGCTTTGCCTGTTCAATTTCTCTGCACATTTTGGTTTTATTTTCTCAAATTTGATCTGGGTTTGTGCTTTTCTTTGTATTTCTGGAGTTTCTTTCTTCTTGTAGATCTGAATGAGTTTTTTAGGGTTTATGCTCTTCAGATAATCTGTAAAATTTGGAATTTTCCTTGGGTTTTGGAGAGTGATAAAGACCTTTTTTTTTCTGGATTCCTCAGGTTGTGGGTACGTGAAAAGGGCAATAGATTCCTCTTAAATGCTGCTTCTTTAAATGCCTCTTTGTCCATAAGAACCTCCACTTCTCTGCATTTCCTCTCTCTTTGAACTTTCTTCAAACAGAGAGAGAGAGAGTGTGTGCGTGTGTGTGCATTCTATATACTTATTTGGCATGCTTGCTAGTTGCTATGAACAAAATTGTCTAGAACAATGAACAGGGGAATTGAAGTTCTCTCTCCATCCTCCTACCTCCAGAATTCCAATTGGTTGTTCCAGGAAAGCAAAGGAACCAAATGGACTCCACAAGAGAACAAGAGGTTTGAGAATGCTCTGGCTTTGTATGATAAGGATACTCCAGATCGTTGGGTGAAGGTGGCTGCCATGATTCCTGGCAAGACTGTGGGTGATGTGATGAAACAGTACAGAGAATTGGTGGAAGATATTAGTGTGATTGAGGCTGGGTTGATCCCAGTTCCTGTGTATGATAGTGGTACTTCTTTCACTTTGGAGTGGGTTGACAACCAAGGCTTTGATGATTTCAAGCAATTGTATGGTGCTGGATGTAAAAGGGGTCCAAATACTAGGCCATCTGAGCAAGAAAGGAAGAAAGGTGTGCCGTGGACGGAAGAGGAGCACAGGTAATTGCATACTTCTTAAAACTTTTATTGTTCCTTCGTTATACTAATATTACTGTTTTAGATGTAATTCATATTGAGATTGCCAAAAGTTGCTTGGTCTGTTAATAGAGTGCTTGGATCAGAGGTGGGATGTTAAGCCCGTACTCCTCAAGAAAAAAAATCACATATAGATCATCATTCAAATTCTTGGGTTTATCTTTGTCATATACTGGAGGAAGATATTATGCTTAGCTAGGATGATTGCAACGTACAACTTGAAGTCAAGGTGTTTGCTCTTGTATGTATTGAACTTTGGCTTGTTGATCTCAATGAGTTGGTTTGAGTGCTTACAAATCATTTCTGATTATATGTAATTGTCATGAGTCCTGATTACTTTTTGGATCTTGCATTTTCATTTTTGATTATTTGTCTAGAGTCAAGTGTTTTTTGTTTCTCTTCCCTATTTTAATGTGCAATTATTTGCTAACTGAACCACCACAGGCAATTTCTCATGGGTCTAAAGAAGCATGGTAAAGGGGACTGGAGAAACATCTCGCGAAACTTCGTGACCACTCGGACGCCTACTCAGGTCGCTAGTCATGCTCAGAAGTATTTCATCAGGCAGCTTACAGGAGGAAAGGATAAGAGGAGATCAAGCATTCATGATATTACAGTGGTCAATCTCACTGACACGAAATCTCCTTCATCAGACACTTGCAGACCTCCTTCTCCAGATCACTCTGTCAAGACTGTGAATCCACAGCAGAATCAGAAGTTAGCTACCATGGTTAAACAGGAATGTGACTGGCAATTACCGTACGAGGGCATGCCAATGGTTTTCAATTCAACAAATGGAACCCCGTTCATGGCACCATTCCGCGGGATTTCTTCGTTTGAATCTAAACCACAGGAGCGGTATTTACTGAGAAACACTCTCCATGGATGTCAATTTGGACCTTATGATGCTATTTTTTAACTGCAATATATGCAGCATCAATGCTGAACTATGCATATAAGGCAGGATTTAGAGTTCTGAAGGTACTAAAAAGCTAAACCTTTAGTGATGCTGGATTGATTCTTAGATGCTTTATGGTGGGTTATGTGAATATCTTGAGGAGGACTTTAATTAGTCCATAGCAAGTAGACTCTGAACACTTTAGTTCATATTGTTGTCTGATGTTGAAATTCTGGATTGCAAAAGGAAGTTAACTTATGATGCTTCAGCTTGTGTAATATTATTTTCTGATTACATGTTTGGTATT
>JANHAO010002579.1:0-28237 GCA_026873985.1 Saraca asoca
TGACGAACCGAATTTTGACGTCAACACCACTTTTTACAAAGAGCCCTTTTGCAATGGTAGAGTCATCATCTATCTTTGGCTCTCCTTTTCTCCAAGTAAAATATGAAATTTAGTGATTACTAGATATGATATCAACAATTTAGCACATATATCTTCCATTCAGTCTAATCCTTAGCAATTTAGCACATATATCTTCCATTCAGTCTAATCCTTAGCATTGGTCCTGTATACCGTCTTCATGGTAATTAATTGCATAGGTAACAAAAAATTGAGGAAATAATAATTTATGAAATTTTATCATAAATTTTCAAAATTGCATGTTCAACATAGTCATGCTATAATATTCCCTTAATAACTATACAATTTGAAATAGTATTGTTTTATGAAACCCAATACCGATGGGGCATTTAAGGCTTTATAATATAATACAAAGATTGAATGCTATATTCCTAAAACCTAACATTGATAGGGTATTTAAAATTTTAAAAATATAACAAGCAATCCTAACACTTATATTATCACCACCAAACTATGTTAATAATACTACACCAATAAGGTTTATATATTACTAACATAGCATTCTCCTAGATGTAATTCCAAAATTTAATTTTAACAAAATTTTATGCAATTAGTCCCATGATAGATGAATATACAAATACACAAAATTTTATGGCATAATATAAGCAAAATTTATTCTTACATAATTTTACAAATTACATACAACAATTTAGAAAATATTCAAATGTGTGAAAAATATCAAATCAATCTACAAAAATTACATACAATAGTATAATATGTAACAATCATACAGTAAATTTTCATGTCCAAAAAACATGAAACTAATGCTCAAATAAATAGGATAATAATTACATAAAATATTTTTATTTCTAAAAAATTTTGAAAAAATTACAAATAATAGTCCAGTATGTATTAAACACATAATAAAATTTTTAGGCCCAAGTAATATTAAATATTTACTCAAATAAATTTAGCAAAAAATAAATAAAGTATTTTTATTGTCAAAAAATCTAAAAAAATTATTACAAATAAAGCTTGAAGAATGGAGCACGGTGGTATAATTTTTACCATTATCTGCCACCTTTATGATAGCACGTTGCCCCACACACCATTGACACAAGTAGCCAACTATATAATCAGGTTTAGCCCAGTTTATAAGCTCTTTCAATTCAGTCATTTTTTTTAATAAAATTCTTACATGCGTTTCTTTACCTATATCATTCTTCAACAAAACCCTCTTCTTGAATGGATATTAAGAAATTTCAAAATTGAACACCTTTTCAATAGTATTTATTGAAATTGTTTGTGTATTTTACACATCATAGACTCTTAAGATCCAATCATAAATTAAATTAAAAAAATCTTCTAAATATAATGAATTTATAAATTGAATTTTCCTGAAAAAATTTTAGTTGCATTAATTCATGATTTCACCTCAAGAAGGTTTATAAAAAAAGAAAAAAAATTATAACCAATTTGGAAATACATAAAGCCAAAATTATAACTAAATCTCACATTCTCATATTCATAATAATTTTATATCATAAATTATAGATTGCATAAAGTCCAAAAAAAAAAATAAATCAGCACAAATTTTAGCCTTTGTAACATGAAAGAAAAAATTTGACTCTAATACCAATTATTGAAATAACAAGATAAATCTAAATAGTCAAATCAACAGATTTATTGAATTATATTACAAAGTATCATATCTGTACATATAAATTTAATCATGCCTGGTGTTGCCCGAGAATCCATTATAGCAAAAACTTCTTTAAAATATTCACTCCTTATAACCTTAGCAGAGAAAAGGAAGAGAAAACTATATCTGAAGTCTCAATTGGACAACTACAACTTTACTAAGATAGAAGTAAGTATCTGTCTTATTGTAATTCTATTGGGCCAACTGACCCATTATCATTAGTATAGTGACAAAACTTATACCACTAAAATTCATCAATGGCCCAGGTGTTATTATTGGTTCAATAATTTGATCACATAATTAATTGATTCATAACAATTAGTTATTGTAACATTCATTTAATCCAATAATATATGATTTAACTAAATTGTGGTAGTCCACTTAAAGAAAATTCTAAGAAGATCTTGAGAGAGAGGCTGAAGAGGATAACAACGCAAATATTCCAGTGCTCCTATACTTTCTTCACTCTCTATGGGATTGGATCAACCATGTCTGTTCGGCGGGAAGTAACTCTGTATTGTTGTTGAAGAGTGAAGAAAGGATATCAATGGAAAATATTGGTAACTGAGTTTTTGTATGTACGAATTAATCTCCGCACGCGCGCGCGCGCGCGCGCGCACACACACACACACACACATATCCAAAGAATCTATATTCGGAAAGTCTTCAGTTACATTGATTCTATTAGACAAGTAAGGTATATTATTCAGGATTTATATTTACGCCTCCAATATAGTTATATTTACAGCAGTAATGAATAAAACATTATCACCTGTTTTATATCTTTTAACAAGTAACATGAGAGAATAAGATTAAAGAAGTTGAGTACTTTCATTAACCACTTGTGTTTGACTTAATTTCGTTTCAATCTAAGTATGAAAAGTTTCTTGGTTAATACCAATAGGATTTATATTTCAAGTTTAGTTGAATTACTATTTATATCAATGACATATAAAATATTGACATGTATCTTATATTTTTTTTATATTTAAATTATCTCATGTTACTTGTTAAGTAACATAAAATTAGTGTTAATGCTTTATGTGTCACTATGGTAAATGTGTAAATATAAATCCTTAATAATATGCCTTACTTGCCAAGGGGAATCAATGACTGAAGACTTTATCATATATATATATATATATAGAGAGAGAGAGAGAGAGAGAGAGAGAGAGAGAGAGATATTCAATTGATACATAAAAAAAAAAAAAACAGTTGTGAATATTTTCATTAATATCCTTCCTTCGTTCTTCAACTTGTTTAACCCAATGAATAGAGTCAGTTCCTACTGATCAGCAGAAATGGTTGATCCGATCCCACAGATAGTGAAGAAAGTATGAAATCAACTAGGGCAACCATAGGGATGGTACATAAATTTAGTCTTTAAAGTACAAATGAATACAATATTATTAGTGAGTTGTTCAGCCATCATCACAAAATGACTCTACTGTTGTTTTTGGACCAGACATCACATGGCTACGCTCCACATACGCTATAAAGATCGTCGTCTCATTTAATGCATTTATTATGATGCTATGTATGAAACTCAAAACATTATTAAAAGAAATTAGGGAACAAAGCCCACGCCAACCAAACCTTAAAATTACCTTATATCTGCATATTCTGATAACTATAAAGGCGGTGAATTCATATAATAATAATAATAATAATAATAATAATAATAGAGGAGTATAAAAGAATGAATTTGATCATCAACCCTTTATATTCTCAGAGTTGTACTGGTGGTCAGAATAAATTTTACTGATCATATATATCCTCGAAATCTACAGCCAATTAGCTCCCGTACTTTCTTCACTATCTGTAGGATCGGATCAACCATTTCTGCTGATCAGTGGGAGCTGACTCTATTGATTGGGTTAAACAAGTTGAAGAATGAAGGAAGTATATTAATGAAAATATTCACAACTGTGTTTTTTTTAATGTATCAATTCAATCTCTCTCTCTGTCTCCGTCTCTGTCTCTCTCTGTCTCTCTGTCTCTCTCTCTCTGTCTCTCTCTCTCTCTCTCTCTATATATATATATATATATATATATAAATGATAAAGACTTCAGTTACATTGATCCTCCATGGCAAGTAAGGCATATTATTAAGGATTTATATTTACACATTTACCATAGCGACACAAAAAGCATTATCACTAGTTTTATGTCATTTAACAAGTAACATGAGATAATTTAAATATAAAAAAATATATAAGATACATGTCAATATTTTATATGTTGTTGGTGTGCAAATTGTAATTCAACCAAACTTGAAATATAAATCCTATTGGTATTAACTAACAACCTTTTCATACTTAGATTGAAATGAAATTTTGGAATATATTTTTTTTAAAGTTAGATTGTTGGTGAAAATTTGGGATATGTTCTTGATTATGATGTTTTTAGAGAATTTTTTTTATATAAAGTAACACAATTTTTGAGTTTAAAAATATTAATTTGTGAGAGAATCAGATTAAAGGAGTTGAGTACTTTCATTAATCACTTGTGTCTTATGAGTTATAAATAATTTTTTTCTTGAAAATATATTAGAATATTAGATATCAAAATTTCAAATAATGAACCACTCAAGAGTATTGATTTTTCATAAAATTACTCTACTTTTTTTTTATCATTTTACTCAGTGAAGCTTTTTAGTGATTTAATATTTTTATTCTAAAAAATATGCCGCATTTTTCAATTCTATCATTGAAAAATAAATTATCCCACTAAAAAAGTTAGTAAAAAAAAGCTTCACTAAAGCAAAAAAGGTGAATTGAGTAAAGAACAACACCAGAAATATAGAAGCATATCAACTACGTGCATATTACATGTTTTATAGGAAGAATAGAAGACGCATATATACAAAACTTTAATTAAAGAATAAATTGATATGAAAAGGACAGTTTTCGCAAAAGGAGTAAAGGAAAACCCTAATTAAGAAGGTAACATATTCTCTACAGTAGAAACTAGATATATATATATATATATATTTATATATAAACCTTCCTTTGGTATATATTATCATAAAAATATTCTTTCACTACAAAATGTTCGATTTAATTAGGCCAGAGCTAGCATAACCTTTTGATATGGAATTCCATAAATTAAATATCTTTTCTTGAATTACATCAAATAACACGTAAACTAAAGATTTACATATCATGTGCTAATAGTTTAAATCAATGTCAAATATGCATTATTAATAGATATAAGATTTAATTTTGATGCATTAATAATATAAATGAGTTTTATATTATCATTAATCATTATTATGCCATTAAAAAATGTTAATTAATAAAAATTTTAATTACTCTTATTTTTAAGTGATACATCATCATTCAATTTTTAGATAAAGTGAAAATTTTTAAATCAATAATAAATAAAATTAAACTCAAATGAAAAATATATAAATATATTCTCATCACATATATATGAATGGCAAAGGAAAATGACCATAAAAAATAAACAGTTATAAAACATTTTAATTAATTTAATCTGATCTATTAATTTTGTAAATGAATTTTATATTATCACTTGTAAATGTGTTAACAGGCTATAAAAAAAAAGAATTTAAGTTCTTTATTCAGGATAGAAATTTTTTATTTTTATTTTTTATTTTTTGTTATAACACGAAACATTCCTATCCAGTAATGCCGAGAAAAGTTCCAAAAATATATATATTAAATTGAGACAACTTATCTTTGATTACTTTTTAAATAAGATAGTTTTGACCTCGCACATGTGTCTTCTCGTAAAAGTTATTAAAAGAACTTCACTTAAGACAAAAAGTAAATTGAGTAAAAAAACAACACAAGAAATATCTAATAATATCAACTGCGTGCATCGCACAAGTTTTGTAGGGAGAATCATAAAAGACACATTATATACTTATATAAAACTTTAATTAAAGAATAAATTGGATACCAAAAGGACAGTTTTAGCAAAAAGAGAAAAAAAAAAAAGAAAAAATCTAATGAAGAAGGAAACATATTCTCTACAGTAGAATCAAGAAGAATATATATTCAAGTAATTTTCATATCGTATATATATTGTGTCCATTATTCATAAGACAAACTAAAATTGTCCTAAGTCTTTGTTTTCAACTTTTAAAAATTATAGCAACATGGATAAAACTGATTTCAAATATTAGAATAAAGATATTCCCACCATATTGAGTATCTAATTCTAAAAATTAAAATGTTAAAACTAATTTTTCATTAAATCCAAAATTAACTCCAAAAGTATAGCGATAAAAAATACAAGTTTCATTATAAGTTCTAAACCCTCCTATCTGTACACGGTTGTATAGTAATACAGAAAAACTTGTCATATCTATCGCTTTAAGATATTATTGAACTGGATAATAGTTTTATATATATTTTATAAAAATTTCATTATTTTTTTTTGGATAAAAAACTTAGGAGTATGATGAGCTCTTCCGCTTCAAGGTCAAAGGTAGAATTCAGTTTATTTTGATTTAGATTTATGAATAATTTTGTACATAAAATCAATTCCTAATAAATTTAATTATTATTTTATTATGGATCCAAACTGAGGATAAAGAAATAAATGATATGCTAGCATGCTGTGCATTAGCATATATATAATCCTTCATGAAGTTATCACTATAAACTCTCCTCAGGAAAATCTAAGAATTGGGATCCAATGAATAACAATAGTAGGTAATGAATAATGAGTTATCGATTACATGAAAAATATGGAGCTAGCAGGATAAATAAGCATTGGACATGATGGTCAATATCACGCTTGATTGCATAGTTACTAGCAACCACATGGCTGCAAAAGATGAATCTTGACAATTGTCAATAGTTGTCTCTAGTTGTTAAAAGGCCGATGATAGCTACACTTCTAGAATATTTCAACCACTAGAAAGTCGACACATGATCTCCTCCACTTAATTAGTCGATCTTGTATTAAGCTTGTATAAGATCTCTAGGTATGCAACTTTGGGATTCATGTCATTTTTGACATTGATCATAGCCATGTAGACTAACTTGAGCATCGGAGAAGCCCCGATGACCATTGCGGCCAGAGTCCTTTTTGTAGGATATCACTCCTCCAGTTGTAGCCATCCACCTTTCTTTGATGTTGTCTATTTAGTCTCTAGCAGGTTCAGAACAAGATTTGTTAAATTGTGTCATCTATGGTCTTACTCTATGAATTTTTTTACTCTAGATATATTTCCCCTTTTTTATTTTTTCATTGAATGCAAAATCTACATTCAATAGTTTTCCTTATGATGTTTCTGCAACAAAATGTGATACAATATTGTTTTCCACCTTTTATAATATCTTTTGAAGTTGAAAAACTAAAGATTCCACTACAATCTCCTAAATCATTAGAATCTAATGCAAACACCAGTGATTTTGGATATTTTGCCATTATGTATAATATGTTCATATTTCAACTAAAAATTAGCTATCCTTATTGATTATTTATGCAAACACTATCAATCTATTCATTAATTTTGTGATTATTTTTGCTTAGATTTATTTAGACCATGATTAAGAGCACTAATATATCCTGAAAGTATGAAAACGGCATATATGCACTTATTAAGTCTTTTGTACAACCAGGTCCTACAAGCAAATGTTAACAATGAATTGTTCACAACACTAACAATCAATCATGTGATCTAGCACAAGAGAAAGGTGATCAGTCAACCACTGAGATCACTCACGAACTTTGCTTCATAAGCAGCACATGGATGATCATGTGACAGGGAATATTGAGCATGATATGCCCCATCATGAGAATAGAAAACTCAGAAAAGAGCTAGAATTTATTAGAAATGAATTGTAATGTAACTTAGATTGGCAACGTTGGTTGCATAGTCAGAATGAATACTATGAGCGATATGCCCATGATTGAAGACCATTTCATGACCGCACTGAAGAATACAAAAATGAAGGTTGGTAGGACTCCAAATTTTGGGAAGAAGAAGCATAACAATCAAAAAGTCGGTTAGTTATATGAAACGGGCAAGGTTATCATAAGGAACAAGATGAAAATGTAAACCATCCATTTACTAGAGAAATAATGGTTGCACCTATCCCATAAAACTTCAAATCTCTAACAAACTTAGAATCATATGATGTGCCATTGATCCATAATAGCATGTTTTGCACTACAATGATTTTGTCCAAAGCACTCGGAGGAATTATGTGTAGAGCATTCTCTACAATGCCAAAGAAACCTAGCTTTCAATGGTTCATAAGTCTAAGGTAAAATTTTATAAGAAGATAGAAAGAGCTAGCCAACCGATTTCTCATCCATTTCGTATCATTGTAAGTGTGTAAAAAAAGAAAAATAAATGCCTTGCTGATCAATATCAAATATGGAAAATAGTAGCTTCTAAAGAGCTATTAGGTTGATTCAACCAAGTCACCTTGAAGATCAAGGACTTGCAAGAAGGTGCAGCTTCTATGCTTTGGAGATTTTTTTAAATCACTAGCCAAAAAGTTTGTGGAATCATTAACTGAACTATTGGCATGATCCACAAAGTTCATTAATGTGAAAGAAATCAAACGAGTAAAATGATAAGTTAAAACATTAGATGACCAATCAAGAGATCACCGATTGAGTGGGTCAAGACCAAGATTTGATACCTACACACCATTAAACACATTTATAAAGAAAATTATGGATGATGTAAAAGAGATAGAACTATTAAATCTCCCATATGAAAAGAATAGAAAACCACCTCCACTAGGGAATAAAAAGCTCTGCAAATATCACAAAGATTTGTCACATAATAAAAATGAATATATGACCTTGAAATATGAAATAGAAGACTTAATCCAAAATGGACATTTACAGAATTACAAAAAGACTAATCAAATAGGGAACTGAAGACCTTACAATGCATGGAACAACTAACTCATCAGAGAATGATCTTGTTCTCATTCTAGAACTTATAATACAAGACATACTAGTAAAAGGAAAAGAAATAATAAAAAAACTTGAAATACTCGAAGTAGTTGAAGGCATAGCAAGAGATTTTGTTAGAGGTAGAATATCCAACAATGCCTGAAAATGGCATTTAACGTTGTTTATAGCAATATAGAATAAAATGTTAAAAAGTAATACCATTGAAAAGAGAGCCAATCATTTCTTTTACAGAGGATGATTACGTACTCCATGCTTCAATAAAAAGCATGATGATCCGATGGTTATCACAGTAACAATTCACAAAAATTTTATACAGTTATATAGTTGCTAACCTTCATATTGCAAAAGCTAACCTCAAACCCTATCAAGGTAACTTGATCATTGATGTAAGTCTTCTAAATCCAACTTAACTTGTGTAAGTTCACTCACACAACCATCATTAAATTTTTCATTTACTTTCATGGATTTCTTTATGGAAATTACATTCACTACCCTTGACAACTTTGTTCTTTTTATTCTTTCTAAAATTCTTAATTTAAATCCATCCTTTCTAAGGCATGTTAAATATTCATGTAATAATGGTTACGTTTATAATATTTTTCCTTAAGAAATACTTTTTATTTCTTGAAAACATAAATACATTTGAAAGGTATGATTTAATAAAAACTTAAAATAAAATAATTAGAAATAAATAAAATAATTAATTTCAATAATACACTATTAACAAAATAATAAGATATATAAAATAAATAATATTTTGTATAAATGATTTGCATAATAAATAAATTCATAAAAAGTTAAAAGTATTACCATCAAAAAGAGAACCAATCATTTCTTTTACAGAGGATGATTGCACTCTAAACTTCAATAAAGAGTATGATGATTTGATGGTTATCACAACAACAATTCACAAAAATTTTGTCAAAAGGATCTTAGTAGATCAAGGCAGCTCAATGGATATTTTTTGTTGTTATACAGCCACTAACTTTCATATCTCATATGCTAACCTCAAACCCTATCAAGGTAACTTGATCATACATGTAGATCTTCTAAATCCAACTTAACTTGTGTAAGTCTACTCACACAACCATTGCTAAATTTTTCACTCACTTTCATGGATTTCCTTATGGAAATTGCATTCATTGTCCTTGACAACTTTATACTTTTTATTCTTTCTAAAATTCCTTATTTAAATCCATCATTTCTAAGGCATGCTAAATATTCGTGCAATAATGGTTATGTTTAGAATATTTTCCTTAAGAAATACTTTTTATTTCTTGAGAATATAAATACATTTAAAAGGTATGATTTAATAAAAAAATTAAAATAAAATGATTAGAAATAAATAAAATAGTTAATTTAAATAATACAATATTAATAAAATAATAAGATATATAAAATAAATAATATTTTATATCAATGACTTGTATAATAAATAAATTCATATATTTTGTAAACTTTAGTTTCAAAAGATACTCAAGAAATTGAAAATAATATTTTGAATTACATAAACTTGAAAATGTAAAGAATATGACTTGTTTTTTAAATCTTAAATGTTTTAGAAAATTTGTAGTTTTATATTGACATATACATCCTTATAAGATTATGTAAGGTGGAGTTTCTAAGAATTTCCTAACTAGAACTCAATTTACCCATTTCACACAATCATTCAAACAATCATAATGCAAACAAGTAAGAATGCAACCCTAATTTTTAATCCTGAATCTAAAATCCCAATAATCAATCTTTAATCTTATATTTTAAATCAAATAGTTCAACTTTTGTAGGTCTTTTCCTGATTCATATCATATATTTGACATCTGCAGGCCTAAAATTATTTAGACATTCTTACATAATTTTCATAATTGATTTCTTATGCCTAATTTCCTATTATCCAACACATCAAAATAATATGGAGTAATTTGAAAAAGAATTCTTCTTTGTAAGAAAAGGGAGATAAAGGATATAATTCTCACTCACTTAACTATAGGGAAGTTTACCTCATTTGGTCCTAGGCCTAATTTGTATTGCGAATAATTCATAATCTAAGAAGAATTCATTAAATAAGTATTATTAAAACACTATGGTGAGATAAAAGGACTTCAGATTCATATTTAATTCAATCTTTTTACCTCAAATTTGCATTTTTGTATCATGTGTGCACTAGGATTTTTTTCAACAAGGTTTTAGCTTTGGTTAATTACCTAACTGCAGTAGGATTCGGTTGCCTTGAATTTTATGTATTGAATTTTATCTAACCTAATATTAGCTTGTCGACCACCTCTTAAGGATGGTCATCAGGTTAGTTAACCCTCAAGAACCCCTTTGATTAATTGGTCACTTTTCTTGACCCGTGTTTAAGTCTGGTCAAGTTAACCTTAAGGAGTGTTATAGTCTGTGAGAACAATACCATAAAGTAGAAAATTATTGAGAAAGTGTCATATGGACACCATGAATGCTACTTTTATATACTAGAGTATAGATGATTTTAATCTTTTCTTTCTCATACAGTGTCAATTATTCATAACACAAGTTAATATGTGGTCTAGTGTTAAGGGGCTTTGATAATAAATTAGAGGAATTAGGTTTAAATTTTTTTATCATCAAATGTACCAAATAAAAAATTCATAACAAAAACTAAAATGTCATCTCGTTGTGGTCTTCAAGTAGTGAAAATAATAGCAACATGGATAAAATCTTATTTCAAAGATTATAGTAAATAAATTGCAACCATAGAATATCCAATTTCAAAATGTTACTAAAAGGAAAATCGATCCAAAAGAAGTGCAATTAGGAGTTTTTTTAAGAAAAAGGGAAGGCCACATGGCACATAAGCACAATTGGAATAAAGCTAGAAGTCTAATAGCCGAGGAGGATCATTTTCTAAAATTCTTCAAAAGGTGGTCTTGTCTTAAGACAATGGATATACTGCAAAGATTTAGAATTTGATGTCAATGGAATTTTTTAGGAATGTTATGTTTAAGGTTTTTGGAATAGTTATTTATTAGTAGAGACACATTTTTAATTGGGGCAATTATTTTCTTTTAGATGTAGAGAGTTAATAAAAATTATTTCTCTTTAATGGGAGTAGAAAATGGTTGTGTTATAACTACTATTTTTATAATATAAATAGGCTTTTTAGTTTAAATTAGGGATCCAGTCATCACAAATCCAAACAATTGTACATAGCTTCATGTTGCCCACACTCAATGTTTTATTTTAATGCAATTTACATTTCCTGTCATTTATTTACTTGCATTAATTTGAAGTTGTGTCTAAAATCTTTACCAAGACTTGATAACCATTGAGGAACTCACATCAAATTGGAACAAACAAGCTTTCAAATTCCTTATTTGGTTTCCAGTAAAGAAGTTTGTTGAAACTCAACCAGTGAATTCTAGAGGAAACACACTGAAGGAAACACAAAAATTATAGTGTTTAAGATATTTTTATTGATAGATGTAAACTCTAAATCCTAGGATTTGTTTAGTACAACCTACAAGATATATGCTTATAGAATAAGGGTCATGGGATAGTACAGGATAAGATATGTATTGTATAAGCTCTTATATTATACAATATTTGATAAGTTAGTATATGACATACATAATTGTATAATGTCATCTATTTCTTATTACACAATAGAAGAAAATATATAATATTAAATGATTATTTTAAATAAAATTATGCTTCCATAATGTTAATAGTGATGGAGGGAAAGGTGTTGCCATGCATTGAAGAAGGTGGGCAATGGTAGTGATGGAGAGGAAGTGGTGTGGGTAAGGTTGTAGTGATGGAGGGGAGATGGTAGTAGTTTATGGTGATGATGTGACTATGTGGTAGAGGAAATCAATTTTGGTATTGGTGGGTATGATGATGGTGATGGGTGGTAGTTAGTGATAGTAGCTTGTCATACCCCTAACTTGGGATATGATCCCCTTTAGCTATTTTAACCAAACTAGGGTTAGACCTACTTATCATATTGATAGTCAACCTATTTACCTAATGACCTTCATGATTTAAACACATTAAACTATTAAAAAGTCATTTTATACAAATTATAGACATAAAAATATCATGCACATATAATATTCCTTCTTTTTTCTCTTTGATGAAAATAAATAAACATGGAACCCCTAGAACTTACATTAGTTTGTTGCTTTTGATTCATCAATTGATCTACTTAAGTTATGCCTACAAGACAACAAAAGCTTTCAACAAGGGTTAGCTAATAGTTTAGTGAGTACAAATATCACCAACCCAAAGGTAAAGGTTCAATGAAAATTTCCTTTACAAAATCACGTAAAACTCAAATAAAAACTTTCTTAAAAAATAATTCACATGGAACCTTTTTCTTTCTACAAATCCTTTTCTTTTTCAAAACCATGCCTACTTCAAAAAATTCGGTTTGAATTCATGAAATACCATTTGAAATTAGTTTTATTAAAATATTTTTTCCTCAAAATAAAAAACTATGCCTTTTTGCATTAGGGTATGGCTAAATTGGATTTGGATTAGGTTTAATTGCCTGACCCAGTCAAATATATCAATATCTCTTTCTATCAACATCTAAAATCATATCTAATCTAGTACCGAACAAGTGTGCATAGATCCATTTCATATTTGTATCATATCATACATATTCACTCACATATACATATAAATACATTATAAAAATTTGAGGATTTAGCAATGGATTTTTGTGATGGAAAATTAGCGACAAAATTGGTGACGAAAAATCTGTCTTCAAAATAACTTATAAATCTATTGGATGTTAGGAACTTAGCAATGGAATTAGTGATGGACAAGTCATATTCCTTCACTAATAGTTGGTTAGAATATTAGCAATGGATTGCTTAACTTTGAAGTATGAACAAGTGAAAATATAGTAATGGGCTCTAAAAAAAGAATAATGAAATTTAAAAATCTTTTGTTGAATCCATTGGTAATACTCTATATTTGTAATTTCAATTTTCATATATTGTATTCTTCATTTGCTATCAAATTTAACTACGGGATTACCAAAAATGACCAAATTATCTTGCCAAATCTATTGGTAGTTGAAACACACCATTTCATTTAAATTTAGTGACAAATTTATCTATCACTAAGCTTTGGTAAAACCATCTTTGCAAACCTGGTGCCTTCATTTCAGACCTTAATTTATTCCTTTCTCATTTCCTCTTTCTCTCTCTATCTCTTAGTCATTCCATTCTATTGGAGCTTCTCCCTTGCCTATGGCCTTCCCTTCAAGATATAGTTAATCCTCCTTTGATTTTATCTAAAAAAAGTTTGAAGATGATAAGGGCTCTTTTCAATCCCTTTTTACGATTTTAATTGTAATATATGGGTGTTTTGTGGTTGATTGATGTTTAGGATTATTGTTAGGTTGATCTTAGTTAATAAATTTGAACTATTGTTGCTATATTATATAATTTATATTTTTAAGGTTTAGTAAAATTTGAATTGAAATAGTCAACTTGTATGAAATTGGTAGAGGTCTTTCTTGTAGTAGGGTTATTTCATAGGAAATATAATTTGAAATTTTATTTTTTGATGATTTTTTCTTTATTAAATAATTTTTAGTGATTCTATTCTTTATGAAAATAATTTATTGGTTATTTTTAGGGTTATATTATAGGATTATATGTTTTTAGTAATTTCTTTTATGAATACAATTGTTAAGTAATATATATATTTATATTATTGTGCTTGTGGAAGGGACAAAAAATGTAAATAGAACTTTTAAAATTGTTTATATTGATAAATTATAGGCTTGAATGTTTATAATGAAACTTGTAATACTTATATTTAGGTTATGAATGTGCTTGAACATAGACAATGGGTGTAAAATACTATGAGTATTGTATAATTTCGATTGTTTATGTGTAGTTGATTAACTTGATTTTATTTAGGTGATTGGCTTGATTTTAGATTGGTTGTATGTTGAGGAGTAATATGATGTTAATCTTATAAGGTTATTTGATTATATTGAACATATCCTAGATACTTTTAAAATAGCATTATCTTTCATTAAGCCATTTTATGGGGATTATGGTAAATGACAATTTCAATCTCAGAACACTAAAACAGTAAAAATTATTACCATCAACATTTAATCTCTATATGCATATTTTGGTGTGAGACATGCTTTAACTTTTTGAGTCCATGAATTTCCTCTAAAACTATATTTTCCAAGCCTTAGTTTTTGTCTAGCTCATTAGCCCTGTACAACTCTTGAAAGTCATTGGCATTAGTAGAATTGAAGTTAGGGCTTAGAAAAATATAGCTTTATATGGAAAATTCATGAATTTGAAAAGTTAAAGCATATGCCATACCAAAACATACATATAGGGATAAAAATGTTGTGGTGATGTGCCACCTCCACTTTCAAACACAATGTAGATTGAGGGCAAAAGACCTCATTAGGGAGTTTATCTTATCTATTATCATAGTGATCACTCATAAAATATGAAGAAGAAAACTCAAAAGATTAGATTAGTAGTAGGTAGATGACACTATATAGTGAATTGGATCTTTGAATTGATTTGATTGATTGCATTTGATATTAATTATGTTAGATTTTAGATTGGTTTGGTTTTATGTTTGGTTGATTGGCTTGATTTTGGATTAGTAGTGAATTTATTTAATTTGATATTAATTATGTTGGATTTTACTATCATCATAAAGTGATTTTATTTGATAATATTTCATATTAAGTTTGACTTGGCTTTATGTATATGAAATGATTTAGATAAATGAAATATGTGTTGATTAAATTCTCTATTTGTTTAATAGGTTAAATAGAAATGGGTTCATAAGCGAAACATATATAGGACTTCTAATTCACCGATTAACAACAAAATGGCTTATAATTTTCTAGCTAGCGATGAAATGACCTATAATTTTTCAACTAGTTATGGAGTTGCCTAAAATTTTTATATTATTTAACAAGTAACATGAGATAATTTAAATATAAAAAAACATAAGATACATGTCAATATTTTATATGTCAATGGTGTAAATCGAAATTCAACTAAATTTGAAATATAAATCCTATTGGTATTATCTAAGAACCTTTTCATATTTAGATCATCATGGTGAAGATTTGGGATATGTTCTTGATTATGATGTTTTTAGAGAATTTTTTTATATTAATTAACACAATTTTTGAGTTTAAAAATATTAATTTGTGAGAGAATTAGATTAAAGAAGTTGAATATTTTGATTAATCACTTGTGTCTTGTGAGTTATAAATGATTGTTTTCTTGAAAATATATTAGATATTAGATATCAAAATTTCAAATAATGAGCCTCAAGAATATTGATTTTCCATAAAATTACTCTAATTTTTTTTACCATATTACTTAGTGAAACTTTTTAGTGATTTAATATTTTTATTCTAAAAAATATGCCACAATTTTCAAGTCTAGCACTGAAAAATAGATTATTTCACTAAAAAAAGCTTCAATAAAGCAAAAAGGTGAATTGAGTAAAGAATAACACCAGAAATATAGAATCATATCAATTGTGTGCATATTACATGTTTTGTATGGAGAATAATAGAAGACATATATATACTTATAACAAACTTTAATTAAAGAATAAATTGATATGAAAAGGACAATTTCAGCAAAAAGAAGTAAAGGAAAACCCTAATTAAAAAGGCAACATATTCTCTTCAGTAGAACCAAGTGTGTGTGTGTATAACTACACAACATGGATAAGAATGATTTCAAATATTAGAATAAAAAAAAATCAAACCATATAGAATATCTAATTCTAAATATTAAAATGTTGAAAATAAGTTTTCATTAATAGATTTAAAATTAAACCCAAAACTTCAAAAAGTATGGATGAAAAATATAAGACTCATTGTAAGTACTATTATGGAAACACACTTATATGTCGATTATGTTATATATGCCACACTGGTTTAGTGATTAACGTCTATCTAAGCAACATTGTCGATATTAAATTTTTAACTAACGTGTAAAATAAGAAACAATGTCGATTTTTAATCTATAGCCAACATCTTGTTATTTGAATTTTTTTTACATGTGTTTATTTAATAAAATATCAACCTGTAATAATTTCTTAAAAAAGTTATAATGCTAATTATGTTATGAAATTGACATAAAAGATCATTCAAGATGACCGACATCTTTTCTCTAAAAAAAAATCCTATTGACCGTTAAGGACATCATTTTTTCATAGAAACTGATATTATAAATTTTATAATATTCAAAAAATATTATTGTACCAATATATAGGTTAATTTATCTTTTATCTAATATTTGTTTAATAATATTATTTTTATATTTTTTAGTAATGAAGCTCTAAATCCTCAAGGATGAAAAATATAAGACTTATAATAATACAGAAAAGTTTATTGTATCTGTCTAATATATTATTGAATTGGATAAAAGTTCTATATTTTATAAAACTTTTATTGTTACTATTTTTGTGACAAAAAGTTTAGAAGTAGGATAGGTTTTTTCACTCTAAGATCAAAGTATACCATTGATTATTTTAGAACTTATAATAGTATTTACAAATTATTTCGCTGATAAAAAAATTCAATCTTAAAATAAGGATGGTTTGGATCATTGTAGAAAATGAAGTTAGCCAATTGATCCAATTCAAGGGGCTATTTTTATCATTAATTTGAATGAAAGTAGATCAAAGATATCTACCTAGTAATTATTAAATTTTAGTGTGCTTTCAACCATTAAAACTAAAAGGAAGATTGAGGAGTACTTTTGCATTACTGCCTTTTATTTTATCTATTACATCACTATAATCATGCATGTATTAGCCTTATAGAAATAAATATATGCCTACGCATATTAGTGCATATATAATTCTTTATGAAGTCATTCATTACAGAGTCTCCTTAGGAAAATCAAACTTAAAGTAAAACTATAGAAAGTTAAAAGTCTAGAACATTGCTTCATGTAAAAAAAAAAACAAAATATACTAAACAGATAACAAGGAAAAGATTAAAAATTAAAGAAAGGCCTTTTCTTGTTAGGTTTCCAATTCAAATTTCTTATAGAGAAGAGAATTTTCTAATTTTATAGTAGTATTGAAGGTGTTAAATGCACCAACTTGTTTGTATTTAGGAAAAACTACACAAATTTATTTTGAATTTTCAAAATTTACATGAAGATAAAAATGGTTGCATATTAATTATGTTAGATTTTAGATTGGTTTGATTTTATGTTTAATTGGTTGGCTTGATTTTAGATTAGTAGTGAATTGATTTGATTTGATATTAATTATGTTGGATTTTACTATGACCATAAAGTGATTTTATTTGATAATATTTCATATTAAGTTTGGCTTGATTTTATGTATATGAAGTAATTTAGGTAAATGAAATATGTGTTGAGTGAATTCTCTATTTATTTGACTGAGATTTTTAATGGGTTAAATGGAAATGGATTGATAAGCAACACATAAATAGGACTTATAATTCATTGATTAGCAACGGAATGGCCTATAATTTTCTAACTAACGATGAAATAACCTATAATTTTATAGCCATGTATTTTCTTACATTTAGAGATGGATTGTTTCGTCACTAAAACCTAATTTTCTTATAGTGATATATATAACTCCAAGTTTGGTCCCCAGGCCTCTCCATAACTCTTGCTACTTTGGTTCCATTTTGATCTACCTTTATCAGTTGCACCACCCAAGATATGTTATATGATAAAAATTTTCCATTTGAAAACCATTCCTCTTGAACAACAAAATCAATAGGAAATTATAACACAAAATGAGGAAACCTCATTTTCTAATTACCATCTTGGAAACCATGTTCACGCAATCATATCAAGGAACCACACCCTTTTTTCTTTTCTTATTATTTCTTATGTTTGAAAATTATTTTCTAAACAAACTTTGTATACAACATACATTAAAATCATATGAAATTATATATATGAAATTTCAAATAAGACATAAGAAATAAAACATAAATCAAAACGGTATACATGTATACATTTCTAATGTAGCTATTGTCATATCAAATTCCTTTGTTATTGTCCATTTCTTCTTAGTCACTATACTTATTCCATTCTCTCTTTTCACTATCATATGTCTATCACACTCAATACCTTTATATTTTTCTTTCTAACAGAAGTTTCTTATTAATCATTTCCCTTTGAGATCCTTTAACCTATCTTACTTAAGTTTTTATTCAAGCTTTTCTTGATTCTTGACACATTTCTCTCTCTTACCCTTGAAATTTCACCCTTATATCATCTTTAAAGTGCCTACTTACTCAACCTTTCTTCCCATCTTATGGTCTTTTTTATCCATCTTCCTATTTTGTTCTAATGTCTTCCCAAGTCTAATAAACTCATGGTCCTACCATAATCTACTTCGCTTTGACTACCTATACATGATTTTATCCTCTATGTCTAATTTTCAATTATCCCTTTATCATCTTTTTATTTTCTTTCTAACACTTATTATCTTAAGCTAAGATCCTCATGTCCTACACACCATTCTACATTTATTCTTAACCACATGTTCTCAGTCAATAACTTGTCTCAAAATGTAATTATATGCCCTAAGTGTTCGTAGGGCCTACCTTGAAATGCAACTACATGAGTGAGCTGATACCTTACATAAAAAAGGTGATAAATTTACTCACCTTATGACTTAAGTATTCTTAGGGCCTCTTGAGGCTCCACCCAAATGCTTAACAATTTTGCTTTAATTTCTAAGCCTCCAGTAAGTTCTTGAGGTCCTAGAGGTTTTCCTGAAATATTGCAACTTATTTAGTAGCTTGTAGTTAAAGAAATCTAAAACCTATTATGGGCAATAGATTAAGGTTTTGGAAAATATCTAAAAAACACCAATAGGAGCAAGAGCTAAAAGAGAAAGTTATAGATCCGGAGATTCTTACCACAATAATGTTCGTGAGTTTTTGTGAGTTAATTGGCTTCTAATTTCACTTATTTCTCTTCTCTTTCTTCTCTAGCACACTCAACTTTCAAAGCCATTTTAATGTTTCCCTTGTATATTTTCATCAAAACTCACTCCTATTTGGCCTTAGACTAAAGCCTTAGACTTTCTTCTCTTTTTTCCTCCTTTTACCGGTCTTTATCTCTCTCTTTCACTTTCCATTTCTTACTGGAAAACATGCTTCACAATCTTTTAAATCTATAGTTTTTAGTTGATGAAAGCTTGATCTACTCTAACCAAAAACTTGTAATGTTTGAGATACATAAGGGGATGCCTTTGTGTTCCTTTTGTTAGTAGCTTAATGCTTAGAGTTGATGAAAGGAGGAATAAGGTTATGGAATAAAAGTTCTTTCAGTTGAAATTTGATGTTTAAGAAAAGCTATGTTGGATGATGTGTTTAACGCTTGTTTGAATTCTAGTGCCAAGTGTGTGAATAATAGAAATCAATAGAGAAGTTGGTAAGGAATAGTAAGTGAATTGGTGAATAAAGATGAGGAAAATTTTCCAACAAATCAACAAAAACATAAAATTCAAAATTGTAAGAATTGTTTGATTAGAAATAGAACATATAAGGAAATCTCATAAGAAAACAAAGGAATTTAGGAATTGAATAATGAGAATGCATTTGGTTAAAAGAAAATATGAAGAGAATAAAGCTAAGTAGATAAGTGATCATGCATGGAGAAAGAAGGGTTTGGGCTAGCAGATCCAGCTTTAAGAAATTAAGGACAAATTTTTTAAATAAATGAAGTTTTGTAATAATCCAAGATGAGGTCTAGAAGTTCAACAAAAGAAGTGATCTTGTGGTGATTGTGAAAATAGGAAAAAGAGACCTTTTGGACAAGGTAATGCTTGTAACATATCAAGAACATGATGAGGAAGCTACCTATGAAATTTGGTTCCAATATACCAAAAAAACTAAACTTTTAGTTCATCAAAGACTAAAGATTTCAATGGCCAAAGCTTCAAGCAAAAAAATAAAAAATAGAGGAAAAAAATGGAGGAAGACTGGGTCTTTCTTCATGAACAAAAGAGAGAGGTTTTTGATGAGAATACACAAAGAATAAATGATAATGAGCTTGAAGACAAGAGGATAAGAGTACAAGAAAATGAAAAATGGTAGAAATGTGAAATTAGTGAGCTTGAAGAGTTTCAAATATATTTTTAAGGTAAGAACTACTTGTTCTACGACTTCTCCTTCAAGCTCTTGCTCCTTTGATGCTTTGAGGTAATTATTTCCTAACTTTTCCTAATGTAGTTAAGGGTTTTTAGAGTTTCTTTAACTTTGAGCATCTAATAATAACTTTAAGTGTTTCAAAGATGTTTGAAAGACCTCAAGAGTTTAATGGAGACTTGGAGAGCAACTGGGCATTGCTAAACAAAAGAATGGAACTTTATAGGGTCTTAAAGACACTTAAGGCATAAGATAAATAATTATTTCACCCTTTTGAAGTAGGGTTAGGTTTGCATGTCATTTGATAGTTGCATTTTGACCTACGAACTAATTGGAAAATGTAGTTAGGTAGAGAGCTGATTAGGGTTTTGCACTAGATGATGAGTTCTTAGGACTAATGAACCTAGGAAGAAAAATTGTTAACGGTATAGGAAATGGATTGAGGTAATTAGTTAGGTTAAGCATAGTTTATTTGACATAGAGTAACATGTATTGGAGCATGGGCTTAGAGGATATAGTGAAGAAAGAATGAAGAAAGGTATAACAGAGGGTCTTGATAAGTGTCAATTGGGAGATGGAACAAGAATAAAAAGGAAATATAAAAAAGGAACTGGAAAGGCATAACTTAGGAAACCAAGAGAGCTTTTTGGATTTAAATGAATACATGGATGCTAAAAAGGATAAGAAAGATTGGGTATAAATTACATTAGTAATACATGTGTGTTTGTAATTTATAATTTACTTATTTATTTATTATGTTTAATGGATTTATAATTATATTAGTTTTGACACACACACACACACACACACACACACACACACACACAGAGGAGCATATATAGATATATACACTTTAGTTTTCCCAAAAAAATTAAAAACAAAATTTCAAATAAAGCTATATTCAAAATGAATTTCAAAATAGAAAGCGAAAAAGGAAAAAAGAATGAGACCCTTAGGATTTTCAGATTTAGTAATAAAGTTCCAAGTTTGGTGGATGTTTCCTAGGTTGTTTGAAGGTTTTTGGTTTTTCATGAATGTATAGTTTTCAAAAGTAATACAACAACCCAGATAGTGTGAATGGTGGAGGCAAATTGGATTGGATTTGGAGTTTTGGAGGTTGTGGTTAAGATTTGAGGATTACACTTGGGAATTATATATGATATGTGTGTGTGTGTGTGTGTGTGTGTAATATATGCATGACTATGGAAATACAAACAAAGGATTGCATGTGCTTGTTCGATAACAGAGCTAATTGAATATGTTAGGGATAGTGGCAGAGTTATGATATTTAACTAGACTAGGGATTTAACCCTAATCCAAGCTAAGATTGACCACATTTTAAGGCATAAAGACATCATTTCTAGTTTTATGAAAAAAAAAATTGATATAGAGATTTTCAAAGGATCTGAATGATTTAAAAAAAAATGATTTTAATATGTGCATGGTTTTATAAAGGAAAGATTTTGGAATGCTTATGAAAATTGGTTTCAATTTACAAATAGTTTTATTTTGTAGAAGATTTACATTGCACCTCTACCTTCAGGATAGGCAATCCTTATATTGACTAAACTATTTAGCTCCCTCCTTTTGGGGCTAATGCATGTTTGCATGCTCTAGCTCATAGGACGTAGTTGGGGAACCAATTACAATAGACTAGGTCAGATCCTAAGAGAATTATTAATGGCATGTACATTAGCATAAAATAAAAAAAAATGACTTGTATATGTATATATATATGTGATATTATATATTGTACAAAAGAAAAAAAAGTATTTCTTTTCTCTTGCATGCATGGTTGGTATTTTCTAGACTTGGGTCGTATCGCTAGATGTAGTATGAGTAAGAAAGCTTAACCACATTTGGTTGGAATAAAATGATTAGATGCAGTCATATAACAAGATAAGGGTCTGTAAAAATTCCCCCTATGTTCCCTATAAAAATGTTTAGATATGCCTCAAACACCAAATCATTCACTACATACACCCTACAACCTAGAATACTTTACTTTTCCATTTTGATTGGGCATCAGAGCTTGCCAATAATCCCCATTTCCATCATCACCTCTATTTTTTCTTTGCGTGCAAGTCATCGGATGTCACAACCTAAATTTCTACTCAATCATGATCAATGTGAAGACATCTTATCAATGTCTCCATCAGTCTTTTTAATTTTCTTTCACTAGTAAATGAAACACAAAACAATTTTTAGAAAGTATCATTAGAGCACTTTGTAAGACTCTGACCTGATATTCCCAATTAGCCTAAAATTTTACTTATTGTTGATAGTGAAATCTGGTTCGTATAGAGGACCCAAACTTCAGTCAACAGGGATGTGTTCAGGGACCCAACACTGCTTCTGAAGTGGGAGAGAAGATAGGCCGAGAGGAAGAGGGGATAGAGAGGCGGCGAGTTTAACGTGGTTCAGCTAAATTCGGGCGGCACCAGACTCTACATCCATGGTGGAGATTCTATTAATGTAAGAGTTACTGCTTACAAATTTGGCCATCCCCCCTCTTCTAACAAGGCAATCCTATTTATAGAGGAAGGAGGAGTTACATACATTAATTACAAGCTACAGTTAAGTTACATCAAGCTATAAATGGAAAAGACAATAAAAAGACTACAAACTAGCCATTGTAAAATGTAGGCTGCAGAATGGTCTCCCTAAGCTAGCGATAGGCCTGAACCTATCGACATCTGATGTTGCATCACTACTGGACCAGGTGAAGGCCTGAACGTCCAGAGTGGGAGTTTTTAGCTCGGGGTCATCCAAGGAATCGCTGAGTCCAATGCTGCAGTAGCGAGATGGCGAGCTTGAGTAGGACAGTCGGCTGCTTGACGGGCTGGTCTTGTGATCCTTTTACTGGGTCACTGCCTCACTAGACGAGGGCTTGCTTTATGGAATGGAGCCGAGACAACCTTGCTATACCGTTTCCTACTAGGTGAAGCGAAGCTTGTGGAGTATCTTTGGTGTCTTGGGGCCGCGAGTCCTCGAGTCCACTTTTGTATATAACATAAGCCCTCTAACTCTCGATTTGCTCTGTAGACTGGGAGTTGCATATTTTCGAGGGTTGATTCGTATCTTTGCCAGTGTCCTTCTTTGACTAAAGTGTCATGTTAGATATCTTTCCATTCTGCTTTAGGCCATGCTTTCTTCTGTTTGCCATTTTTGGCCATTGGCTTGGCACTGCCGCTCATTTTGGGCCATTAGATGAAGATTAGGGTAGGTACCTTCTGGATTCTTCAAAGGGCCGAGTGGGTCTATTTATAGCCTGGGGCATTCTCTCTTTCATCCCAGAGAAACTCAATGAAGGAGACTGAAGAGCCCCCTACGTTCCGGTGTCTTGGCTTTCGACGAAACTTGCTGAGACATAGATGGCCTGTTGCAGAGTGCCGGGACACATGGGTAGCCCGTTGCACGTGGCTCCATCACAAGATCCACCAGACAGGCTCCTAGGGGTTCTTATGCTGACTTCAGGCCACCTCCTCTGGCTGTTACTTGTGGTGCAGCACCCTGGCTAGGCGACTATGACTTTTGGATTTGCTCTTGGCCTGGCTTAAGGGGACGCGCCAGAGGGAATAAGTAGGAGGAACTGGGAGTTGATGTCCTTCCTGCAGGCACGAGCTTGGTAATCAATCTTCTGTTATTACTGGAATGGCCGTGCCGGGTCGTCGAGCTTCTTGCCCTCATTTCTTCACTTCTTCTTTTGATGTGATTTTGACTCGCTTGGATGAGATCTTTTATTGTATGAGCTTTTCTTCTTTCAAATGCTGTAACAGATGCTCCGTGCATCGTTATATGTAAACTTCTGATAATTAATGAAATGCTCCTTTCTACCAATCGACTGTGCTTTATTTTTCTGACTACTCAATTTGTTGTAAGCAAGAGAGTGGGGTCGCATGTAAGCGGTGCCTGAGAGATCTCACTCGAGACATAAGAACTCGGGGCATGAGAGTTGCGGGTGATTAGTTGCATGAAAGCTATAATGATTTTGTTTTGTTATGGCAAGGTGAAAACCATTCGTCGAAGTTTTGTTTTTCATTGAGGCGAGGTGAAAACCATTCACTAAAGTTTTATTTTTCATTGAGGTGAGGTGAAAACCATTCACCGAAGTGATACTGCAATGAAGGAGTGAAAACTCTTTGTCTAGACAATGCTTGGCCAATCGGTGACTTTCACTAATTTAGCATACGATAGTTGGTACAACTAGACATTGTTGATAACAGATGAATGTTATAGGATCAGAATATGGTTCGGATAGAGGGCTCAGGCTCTTGGGTGGCAACTCGCTGAGCCTGCTAAGTGTGTTGCCTCAGTGGTCTTATCACATAATTTTATAGTCAGCCTCTTCTGATAAGGTCTTCTATGGCATCTTTCAGCGCCCAATAGTCTGAGGTTGTGTGCCCAGCCTCATTGTGATAGGCCTAAAATCTGCTTTGGTCTCTGGGCTTGGCAGGCACCCTCATTGGTTTGGGCCTTCTGAAATCCTTATTATGCCTTTCCGCGACAAAGATTCGGTCTTGTGTGTCTGATAGGATGCTGTAGCTCTCGAAGTGGCCTTCAGGTTGTTGAGGTTTCGCCTTTTTCGTGAGATGAGGAGTGGGGTTGTTGTGACTCTCGCTACCCCTCTTTTTAATCACGGTGGGACCATTATGGCCCGCTTTATGCCTGGATTCCTCTGTTCTGAAGCTTTTTTCCCATCTTATTTGTTTGGATGCCCGATCGTAGAATTAAATGAGGTTTCGAGCGGGGGCCTTGTAGACGCTCCTGTATAATTTGCTATCTTTACAAAGTCCCGCTGAGATAGCCATCAGAATGCTTTCCTCCGAGGGATTCTCCATGGAGTTAGCCTCGTGCTTGAATCGGGCCATGTAGTCTTTGAGCGACTCCTCTTTGCACTGAAAAATCATCACGACGTGGCAAGGAGCCGCAAGTTGCTTCTTCAGTGCTCGGTATTGGTCAATAAATCTTCTTTGCCATTCTTCCCAGCCACCGATGCTGTGAGCCAGGAGGTGCCTGAACCATGCCCGAGGCGTTGCCCCTAATGTGGTGGGAAAGACACAGCACTTCACCAGGGGATCGATTGTCTAGAGGTCCATTTGAGTGTTGAATGCATCCAGATGATCGCTTGGGTCACTGTTCTGGTCATACAGCGAGATAGTGGGCACTTTGAGTTTCTACGGGAAAGGTTGCTTCTCGATTTTCTTAAGAAATGGTGAGGTCTCATCATTACGAGGCTGATGGCTCTGAGGCTACGGATGCTCTTCTAACTATTCGAGCCTGTGGAGGACCTCTTCCATTATTGGGTATTGTCCTTCATGCTGAGGGGTAGAGCTTTCTGCTGGCTGCGAGCCCCCCAATTATTGGCTGTTGCAATCATCACGAACTTCTCTCTGAGCTTCCTCATGAAGCTACTGGAGTTGTGCCATGACTTCCTCTTGTCTTTGTGCACTCTGTGATTGTGCCTGAGCGAGCACCTTGACAGTTTCAGCCAATTCTCTGACTGTGTTTTCGAGTGCCGATTAGAACTGATCGGGTGTTTGCGCTTCTTAAGTTTCAGGTGCAGTAGTGTGCTACTGAGAAACTGAAATGGTAGAACTTTGAGTTATTCTTCCTCTGGCCATTGTTGCGCTGCAAAGGAGACTTTAGAAAGCAGATGGTCTCCACAGATTATGCCAAAATGTTAATGGTAAAATCTAGTTCGTACGGAGGGCCCAAACTTCAGTCAACAGGGATGAGTTCAGGGACCCAATACTACTTCTGAAGTGCAAGAGAAGATAGGCTGAGAGGAAGAGGGGATAGAGAGGCGGGGAGTTTAACATGGTTCAGCTAAATTTGGGCGGCATCGGATCCTACATCCACAGTGGAGATTCTATTAATGTAAGAGTTCCTATTTACAGAGTTGGCTGTCCCCCTTCTTCTAACAAGAAAATCCTATTTATAGAGGAAGGAGGAGTTACATGCATTAATTACAAGCTACAGTTGAGTTACATCAAGCTATAAATGGAAAAGATAATAAAAAGACTGCAAACTAGCCATTGCAGAATGTAGGCTACAGAATGGTCTCCCTAAGCTGGCGGTAGGCCTGAGCCTGTTGGCGTTTGATGTTGCGTCGCTACTGGACCGGGCGAAGGGCTGAACGTCTAGAGTGGGAGTTTTCGACTCGGGGTCGTCTAGGGAATCGCTGAGCCCGATGCTATAGCAGCGGGATGGTGAGCTTGAGCAGGACGATCGACTGCTTGACGGGCTAGTCTTACGATCCTCTCGTTGGGTCGCTGCCTCACCAGGCGAGAGTTTGCTTTATGGAATGGAGCTGGGACAACCTCATTGTACCACTTCCTACTGGCGAAGCAAAGCTTATGGAGTATCTTTGGCATCCTAGGGCCGCGAGTCCTCGAGTCCACTTTTGTATATAACACTTATAAATTGGTTTTCTTATTCACTTTTAAAACCCATTAGAAACTATTTGTATATGTTAGGGAATTGTTTTTAATAAAATGAAGAATTGGTTAATGATAACAAATCTACAATCAAATTGAATGATAGTATACCTTATTCTTCAATACATATTTATTTACTCATATATTTCTGACTAAAGCACTAGTTTTCTAAAATTTCCATGATAAATTCTATCTCCATGTGAGAAAGGAAATTTATGGCCAACCTGAAGTAAAAATCCTAATTATGCCTATGAACTTTTTAGTCTTATAATTAAGATTGTTTTCTTGACTTTGGTATCCATGACAATACATGTAGAGTGATTGTTCTTATAGTTATAATAGTGAAGCATGAGTCCAACCACCAATTTAGTGAGTGAAAACTTCTAAATCTATAGTAAGTTTAGACATAGGATGTATATACTCAAACTAATATATATACGACACACACTACAAGAATTTTGCAAAATTCCAACGGAACAAATCCGTTGGAGTTTTAGATAAAATCCATTGGAAACAGAAATTCCAACGGCTTATGTCCGTTGGAAAAGCCCTCATTGGAATTTCCAATTCCAACAGATTATTCCAATGGATTTTTTACTCCAACGGAAAATCTAACGGACATATACCGTTGGAATACCAATTGGGGATTGGTCGCAGACTTCTAATTCTACCGAAAATTCTAACGGAAATATCCTGTTGGAATAATAATTCCAATGGAATTCACGACCAATATAATCTGTTAGAATATTCCGTTAGAATTTTATTTTTTTTTATTTTTTTTCATAGTTTAAAATTTTTTTCAATTGGTGAATATCCGTTGGAAGTTCCATTGAAAAATCAAAAAACTTTTAATAATTTTTTTAAATTTTATATACTACCCAATTTAATAAAATAGCATATGAAATAAAAAAATAATTGCAAATAATAAATAGTATGCAATATAAAGAAGTGTATATAATAAATAATATTAAAAATTTTAATTGTAACAATATCCATAATAACAAGTAA